>MU826834.1:1260773-1340329 GCA_029204205.1 Desmophyllum pertusum | reverse complement strand
GGCTCTCGTGAGCCAGCTCAGGCAATGTAATTGGAAACTATGAACAAACTTAAGGTCAACACAATAAGCTACAATAACAGGCAAAAGGCTTTGCAGCCAAAATTTTGATTCAAATAAACACTTTATTTGTTTTCGGTTCAAAGCTATCGATCGATCGATCGAATTGTATACGAAATTACAAAAGTTTAAATTAAAAGTTAAATATTTGTTATAAAGCAAATAACACAATACTGTAGACATAACAATTACCGACCGTCCTGTGGTGTCAGTTTTCCTTTCCTAGATCCTAAGTCTTGAAATCCATTTGAAGTGAAGGGCTCCAAACGCCAGAGTTCAGTTGAACGCTTCAATTTCCCATTCAACTCCTCGACAATCTTTTAAAACCAGTACTTTCTAAAGAGTTTACTCTCCTTCCTTCGTGGTATGATACACAAACTGATTAACTAGATATTTCTTCTTCTCGGACTGAAATTTTAAACGACTTGCATGTTTCTTGCCGCTTTTCCCGACTGTCACTGTCACTTTTTCAATTTCAATTCAATTTTCAATTTATTTGTTTGCCCCATTGCTTCTTACAATTCTCATTATTACATTGTATTGACATTATTGGCAGGAGATCCCAGCAAGTTTTCTCAAACTTTTCCTAGGGGATCCCCGCTTACAGATTATATTGTAATTATCTAAAAATTAATAACATGGCAATAATATTCATTTAGTATGCTAATTAATGAGATTGAAATTAAGACGGTCAAGCAGTTTTCTAGTTACGTATTGAGTAAAATCAGTTTTCATTTTTCTTTTGAATATAAAATATGATTTTGAGTTTTTTGCCTCGTCAGGTAGATCATTCCATATTTTGGTACCTATGGCTTTTAGTGAGAATTTTCCATAATTTGTTCTATGATATTTCACGTGTAGTTTCGTTGCTGATCTTGTGTTATAATGGTGTATATCATTATTTTGTAAAAAGTAATTGTTAAATGTGTTTGGCAATGTGCTTGTTCTTTGCGAGTACATAAAAAGACTAATCAAAAAAGTGTTTAGTTCAAATATGTCTAATATTTTTAGTTGCCTAAATAAAGGTTTTGTAGATTCTCGAAATTTTGAGAATGTCATTAGGCGAATTATTTTCTTCTGTATCTTTTGCAGAGCTTTTCAATCTTGATGAATAATTACTTCCCCATACAGTATTACAATATGTTAAATATGGGTAAATCATTGTAAAGTATATACTTTTTAAGTTACTTACGTGTAAGTAGTGTCGTAATTTGGCTATGATGCCTGATAGCTTTGATATCTTATTAGTTATATAATTGATATGATTTTTCCATGTCATTTGTTCATCAATTCTAATGCCAAGAAATTTTGTCCATTTAACCTGCTCTATTTGTTTATTGTTGATTGTAACTGTTACTGGAGTGTTTATTTTTTTCCTACTAGTTTTAAATATCATGAAATTTGTTTTACTAACATTTAGAGTTAGTTTGTTGGATTTTAACCATTGTGATACTTTGCTAATCTCTTGATTGATAATTTGTAGCATTTGATTAAGATTTTTGTGTTGGAAGAATAAATTTGTGTCGTCTGCAAATAAAATATATTGAAGTAAATTTGAGCTTTTATAAATATCATTTACGTATATAAGACATAAAAGTGGTCCTAATACCGATCCCTGAGGTACTCCACATTTTATTGTGTCACTATTCGAGAAGGTTGTGTTATATTTCACTATTTGTTGTCTATCTGATAGATAATTTTTGAACCACTCTAATGCTAAGCCTCTTACTCCATAATGTGCTAGTTTTGTAATAAGAATTTCATGATCAACTGTATCAAAAGCTTTAGATAAGTCTAGAAATATACCGATCGTGTATTCATTCTGTTCTATCGCCTGATGTAATTCTATCTACAAGTTCTATTATGGCTTGTTGGGTTGAGTGTTTTGCTCGAAATCCATATTGGTGTTCATACAAGATATTATGCTTATTTAAGTACGCTATTAATCTATTGTACATTAATCGTTCTAAGATTTTAGAAAAACAAGATAGGACTGCAATTGGTCAATAGTTTTTGAAATATGTCCTTGTCATTTGATTTGTAGACCGGAGATATAACTGAAATTTTCATTTGATTGGGTATAATACCTGTGATTATTGATTGATTAAAAATATGTGTAAGTGGACTGGAAATTAAGGTACTAATATCACAAATTACTCTGGGACTAATATCATCATATCCACTACTTTTATTAGGGTTTAGTTTTTTAAGTTCCTTTTCTACTTCTAATCTTGTGATTGGTTCCAAAAATATCGAATCTGTGTAACTATTACCTAAATATTCTGTACATTTCTTTGACGTTTTCTCAATTTTCCCAGATAACGTTGGGCCTACATTGATGAAATAGTTATTAAAACTGTTGGCAATGTCATTAGGGTTGGTAATAGTGTCTCCATTATCTTTAAATTGTAATGGTAAATTTTCCGTTTGTTTTGTTTTTCCTATTAGTTTGTTTATAATGTTCCATGTTTGTTTCATGCTACTTTTTGCATTACTTAGTTGATGCTGGATATATCTTTTTTTGGCTACACGTTTTAAATTGTTAAATTTATTTCTATACTTTTTATATTTGTTTTCATTGATAACTGTAGGGTTTTTTAAGTATTTTTTATATAGTTTTATTTTTGTTTTTTGTTGAAACTAATAGACCTTTTGTAATCCAAGGTTTATTCTCTGATTTTCTTCTGTTGATTTTTATTTTCTTGATTGGTAAATTTTCATTATAGAGGTTTTTGAATTTTCCATGAATTTATTATAAGCATCGTGAGGGTTTTCCAGTTGTGTAATATCCTCCCAATTAATCTTTCCAATTTCTTCCTTCAGTTTTTTCATATTGTTTTTATTGATTATTCGTATGTGTTTTTCTGTTGTATTTATATTTTCTGTTTCTTGCTTTGTTATGTGAAATATAGGAAGATGATCTGATAGATCTGAGATTAAAATACCTCTTTTACTAAATCTACTTACATTGTTGACAAATATGTTATCTATAAGAGTAGCTGTTTTGTCTGTAATTCTTGTTGGTTTAGTTATCATTGGAAAGAATGATGATGCATACATGTGCGTTACAAAATCATTTACATAGTCACTTTCATTAATTTTTAACATGTCAAGGTTAAAGTCGCCAATAATAAACACATCTTTGTCTTCCTTGTTCAAACATTCTAAAGTGTTGGTTAAGTGTTCCTCAAATTTATTAAACTTATTATTTGGTGGTCGATAGATTATTCCAATAATTTTGTTTTGTTTCCTGGAATTGTATTTCAATAAACAGAGACTCGTAAGTTTCTTCATCAAATATAGTTATATCGTCCCTTATTTTGAATTCTAAATGTTTAGAAACGTATATTCCGACTCCTCCACCGTTTTTTGTCTGTCTCGTTCTGTTAATAAATGAATAATTATTCATGTTATAGTAGTTTTTGGTAACATCATTTAACCATGTCTCGCTCAATCCTATGACTGAGAATTCATGGTTTAATGACCTAAGATATTCCGTAAAGTCATCAAATTTATTATTTAGACTTCTAATATTTAGATGCAATTATAGAAAACGTTTTTTTGCTGTTGAAATTCAAGATTAGTCCCCGATCGGACCGTGCATGCACTGTTCACTGTTTATGAAGTAAATTGTGCTACTCAAACATCACTAGGTGCTGTTAGCAGGTAAAATTTGGGATCGGTACTAGTTGTACGGACCGAGGCAAGCGAATAATCATCGCTGTAACCTTGAGATTAATGTGTGTGAATTGACGAATCTGTCAGTTTTGACGCTTGACAAAATTTTGTCCTGCTCTGGGGCAGGACGACGGCGCCTTTGAAGTTTGGTAAGGCTTGACAAAATTTTGGTAGGAAAAAAATCGCCGTTCGCACTTGTGAAACGGAACTGATGACAGATATTTTTGCAAAGCAAACAAAAATTCGCCTAGTGCGGCCGGGCCCTTATTCCTGGTGTTTTTGAAGTTGTATAACCCCTTGATTCATCGGTCGGGCATGGGTCCAAATGTGCTTCGATATAGAAACCACAGATTTCCGTTCGTGAAAGAAATAATTTCAATCCTTCAGTAGCATTTCTCAAACCGAGGAACGAAGGAATCGCAGAATCCGGGCGCAGAATGTATCCGTTTGTTGTCATCGGATCTCCAAAAAGGTCTATATTTTAAATGTGTAAGACGAGAGAAATACCGTCCTTACAGAAACAACCGGCCGCCATTTTATTTTTGCAATGAGGGCCGGCTATAACCCCCGACCCCCCCGACCCATAATATGGTTGCCGAAATGTAGCAAAATTCGATAAAAATATATTTCCATTCGATAAAATATATTTCCATTCGATAAAATATATTTTCATTCGATAAAAATATATTTCCATTCGATAAAATATATTTTCATTCGATAAAAATATATTTCCATTCGATAAAAATATATTTTCATTCGATAAAATATATTTTTATTCAATAATTTTGTTTTATTCGATAAAATATATTTTCATTCGATAAAAAAAAAGAGTCAGTAGGAAGCTCTCGGAACGGCTGTTCTGATTGGTTCTTTACTTTATTGGATTAACATCAGTTACTTCTATTTGATTGACATCAAACGGAGTGTGAAAGAGAGATTAGATTCAGCGCATACACGGAGTCATGCTGAGGGCAGACCAGTGGTTGCGGGAGTCACAGAGTGATATACACAGGCAGGGAGATAGATGGTTGCAGTGGTTGCGGTGGTTGCGAGAGTTACATAGAGACTACACGGGCAGG
Organism: Desmophyllum pertusum; assembly: GCA_029204205.1. Lineage (NCBI taxonomy): Eukaryota > Metazoa > Cnidaria > Anthozoa > Scleractinia > Caryophylliidae > Desmophyllum > Desmophyllum pertusum. The sequence continues at coordinate 1,335,515 of MU826834.1, read as the reverse complement.
GAGATAGATGGTTGCAGTGGTTGCGGTGGTTGCGAGAGTTACATAGAGACTACACGGGCAGGGAGATAGATGGTTGCAGTGGTTGCGGTGGTTGCGAGAGTTACATAGAGACTACACGGGCAGGGAGATAGATGGTTGCAGTGGTTGCGGTGGTTGCGAGAGTCACAGAGATACTACACGGGCAGGGAGATAGATGGTTGCGGTGGTTGCGGTGGTTGCGGTGGTTGCGAGAGTCACAGAGATATATACACGGGCAGGGAGATAGATGGTTGCAGTGGTTGCGGTGGTTGCGAGAGTTACATAGAGACTACACGGGCAGGGAGATAGATGGTTGCAGTGGTTGCGGTGGTTGCGAGAGTCACAGAGATACTACACGGGCAGGGAGATAGATGGTTGCGGTGGTTGCGGTGGTTGCGGTGGTTGCGAGAGTCACAGAGATATATACACGGGCAGGGAGATAGATGGTTGCAGTGGTTGCGGTGGTTGCGAGAGTTACATAGAGACTACACGGGCAGGGAGATAGATGGTTGCAGTGGTTGCGGTGGTTGCGACAGTCACAGAGATACTACACGGGCAGGGAGATAGATGGTTGCAGTGGTTGCGGTGGCTGCGAGAGTCACAGAGAGATATACACAGGCGGGGAGATAGATGGTTGCAGTGGTTGCGGTGGTTGCGACAGTCACAGAGATACTACACGGGCAGGGAGATAGATGGTTGCGGTGGTTGCGAGAGTCACAGAGAGATATACACGGGCAGGGAGATAGATGGTTGCAGTGGTTGCGGTGGTTGCGAGAGTCAGAGAGATATACACAGGCAGGGAGATAGATGGTTGCAGTGGTTGCGGTGGTTGCGAGAGTCACAGAGATACTACACGGGCAGAGAGATAGATGGTTGCAGTGGTTGCGGTGGTTGCGAGAGTCACAGAGAGATATACACAGGCAGGGAGATAGATGGTTGCAGTGGTTGCGGTGGTTGCGACAGTCACAGAGATACTACACGGGCAGGGAGATAGATGGTTGCGGTGGTTGCGAGAGTTACATAGAGACTACACGGGCAGGGAGATAGATGGTTGCAGTGGTTGCGGTGGCTGCGAGAGTCACAGAGAGATATACACAGGCAGGGAGATAGATGGTTGCAGTGGTTGCGGTGGTTGCGAGAGTCACAGAGATACTACACAGGCAGGGAGATAGATGGTTGCAGTGGTTGCGGTGGCTGCGAGAGTCACAGAGAGATATACACAGGCAGGGAGATAGATGGTTGCAGTGGTTGCGGTGGTTGCGAGAGTCACAGAGATACTACACAGGCAGAGAGATAGATGGTTGCAGTGGTTGCGGTGGCTGCGAGAGTCACAGAGAGATATACACAGGCAGGGAGATAGATGGTTGCAGTGGTTGCGGTGGTTGCGAGAGTCACAGAGATACTACACAGGCAGAGAGATAGATGGTTGCAGTGGTTGCGGTGGCTGCGAGAGTCACAGAGAGATATACACAGGCAGGGAGATAGATGGTTGCAGTGGTTGCGGTGGTTGCGAGAGTCACAGAGATACTACACGGGCAGAGAGATAGATGGTTGCCGTGGTTGCGGTGGTTGCGAGAGTTACATAGAGACTACACGGGCAGGGAGATAGATGGTTGCAGTGGTTGCGGTGGTTGAGCAGACCCCTAACGGCTGACGACGGTCACAGGAGGTATGCCGAAGCTTTCCGAAGTCTTCTGACGATCACCCGTTGACTCCCGATTATTTCCCGAAGTCTTCCAAAGATTTCGGAAGTTCACCCGAAGACCTCCGAAGTTTATGAAAAGGTTTATGAATACTGTGTCATTATCCATAGTTCTTACATTTAATTTGGATTGAATTAATTCCTCAAATATTCAGATTCTTCAGAAACACGATTCCTATACTTATATAATTCCAAGAATAAATTCGAGAGTTTCTTCGAATTCAACTACTCACGCGAGGATCCGATCTCATGTCTATCACGTGCACACATGTCTTTTTTTTTTCACTCCGCACTCCGCAATCCGAAATCCGCAATCCGCAATCCGCAATCCTCAATCTTCATTTTCGGAACAGCCGATTTGAGCCGCATCTTTTTACAATTTCACTGTCTCGATCGTGACTGAAACCCTAACAAAATTGTCTGAATTTTGTAATCGTGCAATCACAAATAAAATCTGTTTTCCCGCGATATTTTGTTGCCCATATGTTAAAAGAATTGGTTCATGCTTTAGCTGTGCGTATAGAGTACTAAAGTCATGACGTCACAAAAATGGGCACTTCATTAATTCTCCATTAATTATCGCACAGTCCCTTGGGCGCTATGTTCACACTTGGTGCCCGAGCACGGTGCCCGAGTATGATTCTCTCGCTGTGCACTAATGTGAACACACCTTTTTGCAAGTACCCACGCCAGAATTCGGGCACAGACCTTGTACTCGGGCACGGCCAACATGTCGATATCTTGGGTACCCAGTGTGTGAGCACAGCACCATTTTGGTCTCGTAAAAGAAACAAATTCTCACTACACTAGCACAAGCCAGTCAGTCATCAAATTAACCCTTAACATACCCAAAATTCGCACATTTAAAAGCATTTTTGGGTCACGAAACCCGTTTTCTTGGTGCTGTGACCCGAAATTTGGCTAACCGTTGCTAAAAATGCCGTTTGGAGAACTAGGGGAAGATTTTGAAAAGGATTTAGGGCAAAAACGTTAAATTTTATCGTTGGCCAAGTGCATAGATTTTTTTCCTTCTCTCTTTTCCTTTCCTATTACTCCCCCTTTCTTTTCTTCCTATCTTCGGCGCTTGATACACTTCCTATCAGCTGGAAACGTTTTGACCTAACCTCAGTTTAAGGGAGCTGAAAAATGAACCGGGAAGTATGTTGGGTGTGAGAGCCAAATTTGCCACTGATTTTTCAACAAAAATTGAACAGGTTTTTCCAACATAACTCTGGAAGAATTTGTTAGATTTCCAAATTAATGCACGATTACAAAGATCCATCCTTTCTGCATCCAGATGTGTGTCAAATTAATCTGATCACGTGTTAATTGATGACGTCACAATGGCTTTGATGTGTAAGACTCCAAAGTGGACATATAGTGGCCAGTTGGCATGTTTAGGGTTAAAACTGATGAATCCCAATACATTCTGATTTTCAATACTGAAAGATATTACAGCTTGTACCACGTAGGTTCGCCAGATAGGAAAAAACACTAAATAAATACTCTTTAGATGTGGCCAAAAATGTGTGGCAACATATTACCTATCTAATGCAATGGCACTGAACCTCAGGGAAGAGCGAGGCACTAAATAAACATAAACATAACTTCTAAAATAAAAATAAAAAGCAAACAACGAAGGCACAGCTAGAAGACTGACCGACGTAGAATAATTAATATTTCCCGCTAAAACTCTTAAATACCGCTAAAGGTCCCACGGCAATACCAAAGCCTCTCTATTGTGCCGTCAATTTCTGACTAGATCGTTCCAACGTCACTCAATCGTCAGAAATTACATCAACTGTTACGTCTCAAAAAGACAAAATGCCAAAAACTTTTTAAAATCTTCCTTTAGTTCTCCAAATGGCATTTTTAGCAACGTTTAGCCAAATTTCGGGTGATAGCACCAAGAAAATGCGTTTTTCAGGGCGAATTCTAGTTCATAGCTGCAAGAATTCGTCCGTGCTGTCAATTTTTATGAATGAATTCCTATAGACTACTGTCGTGTTTGACAACGCTTCACATTGGACAGCGTAAACGGAAGGCGCAAACGTATGCAAAACGATACGGTTACAAATCTGACAAATGAAACCGTTTTCGTGTAGAATACGCCATTATTTTTTCATCCGCAACATTTTGTTAAATGAAGTCATTATTATTTAGTTTTTCCTATAACTAGTTTTTAGACCTCTGGTTTTTCATGTGAAATGTGAAAGTGAGACAGCTCAATGAGCCACAGCGACTGAGAAAAATAGATCCCCTGATATATTTAATATTAACTTTAAATTTCGATTTTTCGGGATTTTTCAGTTTCAACAGTTTTAGCGCAACAAAAAATAAACTTTATTTCTGATACAATAAAACTTATGTTTTAATTTAGTCATAACCACTAACTCAAAAAATATTTATCCATCTAGAAAATATCATGAAAAATGTCAAGGTTGTCATCCTTTATGTATATTCATTAGCTCGTGTTCCTTTAGCTTAATTTCCCCCTCCCTCTACTCCTCCAAAGAAATATAAATGCCCGTTATTTTTCTATATTTAATTGTTTGTTAGTGAAGAGATCTATAATAATACGCTCAAAATCCTACGTAAAAAAAGTAAGAGGTGCCAATTCTAAGACAAAACTAGTTCTTGTCTTATTTTTTCCCGCTTAATACCCTAAAAGCAAGAGAGGATGTGTGCTAAAAGGTACCGAAAACATTTTAGATTTTAACACCCCTAAGCGGTACCAACTCACGAATTTTTAACCCAAAAAGGTACGAATATCAAACCCCTTCACTTTCATAATCCAAGTCCCACCCCCCACCCCCACGGGCGCAAAGCCCTCCCTTTCTTTTTCCCGATTTGAAAGAATCATCATATGACTCATATAGATGGAGGCAAATAAATGGTAATTGTACCGATTGAACATGACGTTAATAAAATACGGTGTTCCATTTACGTTTTACCCTCTCTCGGGACTCTAGTGAGGAAACGGACGGCGGATGCGGAAATAAATAATAATAATTATAAAAGCAATATATAATATGATAAGAACCTTCCCAGAATCCTTTGCAACTGGATTTTTTCAATGCCAAATAACTTTGTCAATTTGAGGCCCAGAGGGATGAAACTCCATAAGGGAATGACACTTATCATAAATAACTCTCATATCAAACTTGGTGTGATGACGTCATTAGTCACGTGACCACGCCCGAAAATGCGTTTTTGTTTACTGTGAGAACAGGCCTCTATCAATTGAAAAGCAATCACCGTAGTCAGCAAGACATTGATGTGGGGCATTTTGAAATGGCCAGTTGACATCTGGCATTTTAAATTTAAGGGGCTATACACGAGAGCAAAAATTTGTGAAAATTTGGTTCTGCGATATCTCATAAAGCGTAAGGTGCATAGCAACCAAAATCTACATGTTGATAGATGTTTATGCGAAGAACACGTTTTTGGCAACTTTGTAAGTGTGACGTCATCAGTCACGTGACCAGATTGCTTTGAATATTTACATTGCTTTAAAAGTACATTATGCTCAACAAAACAGCAATTTTTTTGAAAAAAATGGTAAATAATTCAGTAAGGTTTGTTAAAAGGGCGATTATTATTTTTTTATTTTAATGATAAGCAGATTATGCATTATACCATGTTGGCTTGCTCTACTGTTCATTGGTTTTTAAGGTAAAAACTAAAAGCAAACTTCGATGAGAGGTTTGAGCTTATCCTCTTCCTATATGATGTGACAGTTTTTTTCTAAAATCTCCGCTATATTCATAGAATGGATTTGCTTTTGCCTTAATAACCGACAGGGACTGGGTTCGAAAGCCTGGGTCGAGGTGTGGAACGAGACACTATTGCTATCTTACATGACGTACTCAGCGCTGACCAGCGGTTACCCAGATTGATTTGTTTTGCTCCGTTTTGCTCGAGGTTTGCATGTAGTGCTTTTGGACAGCCAACAAAACTGCTTTTGATGTTGGTTGCTCAAGTCGAGTCATCAGCTGTTGAGGGAAACAGACTGAGCTACCAGTATTCAGTAAGTGTTTCATTCGGTGGAAAACCTTGGCGTACAAATCTGGAGGCAGACCAGGCTTTGGCGAGATGTAAGCTTACCATTCATGGCGCTGGAACTCACGTACACGTTTTGGGCTTGTCGAGTACGTGAAAACATCGGTCTGTCGTTACCGTTTAAGCATTTTTAAGGACTGGACTTCTTTATCGAGACATAAGTTGAGGGAATGATCAGCAGTTCTATATAAGGTAAGTTCATTCGCGAAAATATATATTGCTTCGCCCTGGCCACGATGTTTGGTTTGGTTTTGACAGATACTGTGGGAAATGATTAAATTTAGTTTTACTGAGGAAACTAACTGCATGCAATAGCATGGTCGCTATTTTTGTCTGCTTTCAGTGATGCTTTCATGAAAATTATATTAGTTGCTCGATTGTACAGAGTTACAGAGAATTGTGTCGCCCACGCTGGGTTCAAAATTATTTTTCTCGCTTGACTGTTCTAAAATAAATCGATTGTCACTGGGTTAAAAATTGTTTTTGTTGCTGGAATGTCCAGAGTTAAATTGGGTTCAAAATTATTTTTGTCACTGCATGGGTTCAGAGTTGTTTTGCTGTTTGTTTTTGTCTGGACCATTCAGCGTTGTTAAATGCCATGCTACATGTAGTTGTAGCTTCAAATTACTGTATTTTGCTTGACATTGGGATAAAAATTATGTTTGACTCTGTGTATTTTGTTGCTGGACAGTTTTAAGCTGGGTTTTGTTGCTGGGTTTGCTCTCACTTGAAAACTATTTTTATCCATGCTGTGGCACTGTCTTGGATATTATTTTAGTTGCTACATGTATATGTTACATGTAGATCATTTGTATGCAACTTTTTGATGAAATCGCTGTACTAATTCTTGCACAGAGCTATATGTTTTCATCCAGCTAAGATGTTACCCATTTTTGCATGTGCCAAGTTATCAGCCAAACTTAGCAAATTCTGTCAAAAACAAATGTGGAGGACAATAGCAAATGCATTAAAATACCACTTTTATGTATAAATGCACTGGGAGACGCGGTGGCCTAATGGTTAGTGTGCTGGACTCCGGACTGAGTGGTCCGGGTTCGAGCCCTGGCCGGTGTGACTGTATTGTATTCTTGGGCAAGATACTTTACTCTCACAGTGCCTTACTCTACCCAGGAGTATAAATTGGTACCGGCAACAGGGGTAACCTGCGATGGACTAGCATCCCATCCAGGGAACCCCACTAACTCAAACTCCCAAGGGAAACAAAAAATAGTTTGAGTTAGTGGGGTTGGTATTAAATTTCAAGTATCCTGTTAATAATTAATAAGGTATTGGGGTTTTATTATTCATTCACAAGTCATTTTTGGTACAATTAGTTTGTTTTATAAGTTAATGATGTTGTCTTTCGATGGTGAAGTTAAGTGGTTCAGAATAATTTCGTGACTAACAGATCAGGCTCTCAGTTACTCCGGAAACGAATTACCCTGCTATGTCAACAGTGATCGACCAGATGTTTATCGGTCTTTCATGGGCTTGAATTATGTTTCCATACATTATCACGTTGTTATCAACAAGCTATGTTCTGACACTCTGTGGTTTACTGATCAACGTAAAAATAGAGTTTGAGTTGTCGGGGTAAATTTGAGCCAAGGAAAGGAATAATTAGTTTGAGTTAGCGGGGAGTTCCTTACTGTACTGCCAATAGTTTTCATAATTATGGATTGGTTACACTTAACTAGACGTGACCATTGTAAATTAAGTAATTATATTAATAGTTGTATGGACACAACCAACTTGCAAGAACATTAATTAATAATTTATTTACTCTTTTTTTTTTTTTTTTTGCAGGATATTACATTCATAGCCCTCAGGAAGCCAGTAAGCTTCTGACCAGGCACTACCTACAGTTCAATATGTACTGTAAGCCATCAATGATGCAGTTTACATTAAGTGACTTCCAGAATAAATTAGACCTATTTAACGTCCGTGAATCATTCCATGTTTCCAACATTTGTCTTAACAAGTAATGTAACAAGGGGACCTAATATAATTATGATTTCTTCATAGGCCCCCTTTTTTTATTATTATTGTAATGTTTTATATTTTTTGTGTGGCAAATTACCACCCATTTCAATGCTACGCAACCTTCGAAACCAAAATTCACTTGGCAATAGATGTCTCGTCGTATCGTTACGCATGATTGACGGAAGTGTATTGTCAACTTTACAGTCAGAGGTTTGACTCCTACCTACGTTTGTAACCTCCTACGCAGACAAATTTGCATGATTTTCACGGCAATTTCTAAACCCCACTAAAACTAAACTTAAGGGCCGCAGTACTTAATGGTATCATATTTACCACTTTTCCATTATGACAATTAAATTATATATTGCTTTTATCCGGTTCCACTTGTAATAATAAAATAATAATAATAATAATAATTAAAATAAATAAATAAATAATAATTGAAATAAAAAAGTAATTAAAATAATAAACAAAAAATAATAAATGCCGAATTAATGAGAACTAAAGCAATGCATATGGTACAAATAAATATAATTGTGCGTTGATATTACTCATGCGAGACATGCATCAAGCAATCGACAAATCGAGAATAATTTCATCAATCGCGAACGGATTGCGTTATTTCTTTCAAACTTCCAATTTAACTCGAATATTCAACCGTAGCTTTATACATGTTGATTTGATTAATGACAAAATATCTCTTTCCATCCCGTGAGAGAGGTGATAGTAATTCTGGAAAACAACGCAGAAATTTGAGTGATTTGATTAAAAAGACAAAAAAGACAGGGGTTTGCTTCCACGATCGCGATGGTTTTCATGACTGAAATTTGCATATTTGACAGGAGCCGAGGAGCATGTCTGCTGTCGCAATTCGAGTCAGATGATTTTTTTTTTCGATCACTTTATAGCAATTGCAAGTTCTGAAATTTCCTCTTCGCTTTAGCAGACAATAGCAATTAAACATAGAAACTACAAGAAGAAGATACATAACGTATTATTTGCAACGTGGCCGAAAAAGCCAAGCGTGACAAGGGTGGTTTCGTGACTATCCTGCGGTAGATCAGATCAGACAGTTGACAGCTAACGAAGCTCCAACACTTTCAGCTGTATAATTTATATGTTGACAAGAGAATTCCTCGGACCGTCCACTGGAAACGTAAACGGCACGAGCATCTTTGCATGTCGAGTGGAGACAAATGCATTGACTGCCCTCCTTGTGCACAAAACAGCGATCATCCTTAGCACTTGTTTGAACAGAAAACAATCCAGCATGAATGTACACAGATTTTGGGCACAAGAGCTTTGGCACTTTAGCTGGAGCCGTCTCACCAAGATGATGTCCGCAATTGGCGGCGCAAACCTCCGGTTTCCAACGATTGCTGATGTGGAACGGCAGTTTGGGCAGAACCCTTTGCCACGTTCCGTCCAACCCGACTCTACTACGCACACTATCAACTCTCAAACCCGCGAACACGATAGGCGCCACCAATGTACTATCAACTCTCAGACCTCGAACACGATGTACGCGAACAATACACTTTCAAATCGCGACCACGAAACTACGACTACACCACTATCAACTATCAACTAGGGGAAAAAAACAATCAACTAGCGAAAAAAATAGCGAAAAAAACAGCGAAAAAACACGGCGATTGATAACACAATGTACCAGCTACTATCAACTTGTGTGTCAGCTTGTATGACATCACAATGCAGGCTATTGTAAATTGACCAATCAACGACTTGCAACCGCCGCAACGGAAGTGAAACGGTTGACCAATCAGAAACGACGTTCCGAGAGCTTCGTAATAACTGAAAAAAAAATTCATTCGATAAAATCACGTGGTAACATTAGGCCTGGTCGCATAGCTGAAACATGGCGAGGGATGTAGCCCAGACTGACTTCTTTATTGTGGAAATACTTTTTCTCAGCAGCAGTGTTGTTCAATCAGTTGGACCAAGAGAACATATGCATGACTTTATCAGTTCTTAGAAGGTGTTTTCAGACAGTGTCGTAAACTATGCCGGGAGTGTCAGTACTGATCAGAGTTCAGTTGCAATATAGAATTGAAGTTGAAGCCAGAATTGTTTTCTGGCTTAAAATTGCAATTGCTTAAATTGCATTCACAACTGCGATGATCATATATTCATTTCAATATAAACTTTGTAATCCACTTATATTGGTGGAATAGAATGGCTGAAATTGGAAGGAGAACCACAAGTATGGCCGATATGGGTCCACGTTCTATCGCTGTGAATGGAACAGGAAGGCCACTGTTTGTGTTATGACTGCTGCCCATTGGAGAGCAGTGTGTTTGCGGGATTGTTTCGGTACATTCCGCCGACCCCTGGAGTCCATGGCCCATCGCCTACTATATGGACTACCTATATGGACTATCAATAACCTGGGCCCAGAGGTTTTCTTTGTTTTCTTTCAGAAATAAGAAATAAAACCTCTGGGACCAGGGTTAGAGTATCATTGGACTACCCTACTGCTACCCTAATAAAATGAACTATCCTTATAAAAAATTATGATTCTAACTCAAACAAAGTTACAAAATGATCAAACAAACCATAAACACAAACAAATATAAGAGCGGACATGATTTAATTTACAGTCGAACCTCTGTTAACGGACACCTCCAGTAAGTGGACACCAATGATTGCTGTCCCGGCGATTTCTCTACTCAGAAACACTATATTTATTAACTCACGGTAAGTAGAAACCTCCTGTAAGTCAGGAAGCGGATACCTATTTCAAGGTCTGATTAGCCAAAATAACCTCCCTTAAGCGGACAGTTGAAAGGATCAAGAGTGAAATACATGATAAATTATTGTTGCCTTTACTGTCGATTTGTTTTTTCAGTATTATTAAAAATAAGGGGTCCCATGAAACAAAAAATACACTATACTGTAGTCGTTCATAATTAATCCATCAATCGGCACATCATATTCTACGGAAGCAGTCACCATTTTTTCCTCAGACCGCTACACGTGAGGGAAATGTATCAAAATATAAATTTGTTTGGAACAATTATTTGAAAAAAGAATAACCTCTTTCTCACTTCCATAGAGTTTATGGGAACTCGTGAAAGTTTGGGAGAATTCAAAACTGTTGTGTTTTGTGTTTTGTATGTTCCGTAGTCAGGGCGTAGTGCCCGTAGTGCAGCTGCGTAGGTTTTCGTAGGAAGCTACACTCCCTGCTCAGACGTTCTTTGGACTCATCACGCCTGCAGATTGCGTGATATCCCCCCCCCCCCCCCCCCCAAAGAGCGTATGCGTAGGAGGCTAAAGTAGAGTGGTTCTCCTTCCAATTTCAGCCATCCTATTCCACCAAAGTGGATTACAAAGTTTATATTGCAACTCTGATTAGTACACTCCCGGCGTAGTTTACGACACCATCTGAAACACTTCTAAGAACTGATAAAGTCATGTTCTCTTGGTCCAACTATGAAGGCTTTTTACGGACAAAATATCGAACGTGCATACATCGATGTTGTGTGCAATAAATACAACTAAAAGATGTTCGATAAAACTAAAAGATGTTTAATAAAACTAAAAGATGCTCGATAAAACTAAAAGATGTTCGATACAACTAAAAGATGATCGATAAAACTAAAAGATGTTCGATAAAACTAAAAGATGATCGATACAACTAAAAGATGAGGAAGCGGAAATGATTGCGATTTCATATTGTACCCAGGTTCCTCGCAATCCAACACAAAAAACAGGCTGTGACAGTGGGACGGGGACTTGGGGACGTTGGGACGCGTGTTTCGCGTTCGGGACGCGGGGATGCGTAGAGACGTGAGATCGGGGGAAGATAAAAATATGGATATTGATGAGTTTTTTTGAAGTCATTAAAACAACATTTTTAGAGCTTAGCTCTGGATTTTACTTGTATTTAATATCTGGAGACCTAGGTTCCCTATATATTTCTCTGATCAATGGTTGGTTTGACAAAAGGCAAGATTCGTTTGTTTTCTATAGGTTTCTGCCGGAGGGCGGCTTGTTGTCTATCTTCAAATCTCACTTCTGAAAGAGTATTTTGGACTAGATTTTCTGGATATCCTATATCTCGAAATAGGCGTGTTTTGAAGTGTTTGATTTTATCTTCAAATGTTGTTTTCGATGTTTGTTCTCAGACGGTCTGAGGGCCTCTCCTTTGATGAAACCTATCGTAACTCCTGGTGGGTGACACGAGAGAAATGTGTGTATTGAAATGTATCAGTAGGCTTTATGTGCGTGCGTACATCAAGCACTGATTCATTTTTGAATATTTCGCCTTTAAAACGCTGGTATCCAGGAATGTAGTTTATTTTTCAAAAATCTCAGCCGTAACCTTGATAGTAGGATTTTGATTGTTTGCATGTTCAATGAACTGTGTTATCTCCTCTCTACTGACATCCCAGAGGAAGAATATGTCGTCGATACTGATCGCTTCCAAACGAGTGGTTTGAATGCGCTTTGGCTAACGATTTCTGTTTCAATTTTTCGGAAATTTTGCCCATAAAAATGTTGGCAAAGCGACCGCCATTTTCGTGCCCATGACGGTTCCATGTGTTTGGAGGTAGTATTTTCCAGTGAACTGGAATAAATTATATTGTAGTATTAGCCTAAGCGCCTTTTCAATAAAATGCGTGGGTATCGGGGGTCGTGTTTTCATAAGAAACTGTCGTACCTTTGTTGTTTTTCCGCACATTGTATTTTAACCTTCATTACATGCAAGCGCAGAAAATCGTTCTTCCTTTTTCTCGCGTCTTCGGGCTCCCGCATCCCCGATCCCACGTCCCCACGCATCCCCGCGTCACGTCTCCAAACACGAGTCCCAGCGTCCCCGTCCCCAAGTCCCCGTTCCACTGTCTCACCATTAATTTTTTACGTTGGATTGCGAGGAACCTGGGTAACAATATGAAATCGCAATCATTTCCGCTTCCTCATCTTTTAGTTGTATCGATCATCTTTTAGTTTTATCGAACATCTTTTAGTTTTATCGAGCATCTTTTAGTATAGGAAATCGTATGAACGCGAGTGCAATTCGTGATTTATGGGCACGAGTGATGTTTTGAAAGTTCTCAAAATTGCACGAGTCTTTAGGCGAGTGCAATTTGAGAACTTTCAAAACATCACGAGTGACCATAAATCACTAATTGCACGAGCAGTTCATACGATTTTTTGTTTATAATATTCTCAACAAAATTTTGCTGCGGCCATCACGCTACTCTGCACATGAAACGCTTCACTGGTTTCCAAAGTGCTCACATGTTTTATTTGAACGCGCAGGCAAACCAAACAGGAACTTTTGAAAGAATTACACTACTATAGTTTAGAAAACATTTAACCATTAACTTGAAAGCTTATTTCAATGCCATTAAGGGGCAAAAACGTCTCTACTTGTCCGGAACCGTTTATCACAATTCCGTATTGCACTCTATAACCTATTTATGCATTCGTCATTGACCAATCAGAAGCTGCATATTTTGTTGAGTATATTATAAGTTTTATTAAACATCTTTTAGTTTTATCGAACATCTTTTAGTTGTATCGAACATCTTTTAGTTGTATCGAACATCTTTTAGTTGTATTTATTGCACACAACATCGATGTATGCACGTTCGATATTTTGTCCGTAAAAAAGCCTTCATATCCAACTGATTGAACAACACTGCTGCTGAGAAAAAGTATTTCCACGATCAAGAAGTCAGTCTGGGCTACATCCCTCGCCATGTTTCAGCTATGCGACCAGGCCTAATGTTACCACGTGATTTTATCGAATGAATTTTTTTTATCGAATGGAAATATATTTTATCGAATAAAAAATTTTTTTTATCGAATGAAAAAATATTTTTATCGAATGAAAAATATATTTATCGAATGGAAATATATTTTATCGAATAAAAAAATATTTTTATCGAATGAAAATATATTTTATCGAATGGAAATATATTTTATCGAATGAAAATATATTTTTATCGAATGAAAAAATATTTTTATCGAATGAAAATATATTTTATCGAATGAAAAATATATTTTATCGAATGGAAATATATTTTATCGAATGGAAATATATTTTATCGAATGAAAATATATTTTATCGAATGGAAATATATTTTTATTGAATTTTGCTACATTTCGGCAACCATACCCTAATGCCTACCAAATATTGCGCCCGCAATATTTTTTAGTGTTGTGATTTCCCAGGCCTTATACACTGGTCAGCGGAATTACCAAGAAAAGTTTACAAACGCCAATTTTCCCCACAAACCCGAAAGCTCATCCTTCGCGCATGCGCGCGAATGCTGAGCTAAAAATGGAAAATTGAACGTAGGCTGCTGCGTGAAATGCTATTTTTTCTGAGAATTTCAGCACCGCACGTACGCGTCTGCGTTATATAAATAGATATGTGTGAAATTTGTACATATGGCACGATGCGTAAAAACCGAAATCCTTTTAATCAAAACCTCAAAAGAATCCCATGATATTTGGTTATAATTCACGAAAATCAAACGAATAACATCCATTACTGCCGAATTACTTTTAGTTTTTCTTTCCATTAATTTTTACGCGTAGATTAAAATCTTGTGTAATGTAAATAAATCCGAAATAAACACATGATCGTCCTGGTTTGAGTTTTATTTTAAAGTAAGCTGCTTTTCGTGAAATAAAAAGTTATTATTTTATTTCAATCTTTTGGTTTCTATTAATGAAACTGACTATGCATTAAAAATGTTTTAGAAGGAAATTTCCTTCGACCTGGCTTCACACGGGGTAGGCCACGTGGGGTAGGCCACATGGCCTAGGCCATGGGGTAGGCCATGGGGTAGGCCATGGCCTACCGGTGGTTAATTTCCTAAAAAAATGATAATAATAATTTGGTAAAAAAATGCCGTCAATTCCGATGGAAAGCTTTCCAAAGCCTCCAAGCTTATTACCTAAATGTTTAGTGGATTTTTTTCCAGTTGCAAAACGATTTAAAACGACCAAAAATGAACTATTTCGTGGTTGTCTAACCGTCCCCAGGGCTCCCCCGGGGCCCAGCTGGAAAATATGGACTGGATTCTGGACTGGATTCTGGACTGGACTGTCGACTAAGTTAATGATTAGCTTAATAAATTAACATAATTGATTTAATGATTAACTACTTAGTTAATAATTGAAATTATTATATCTCTTATATAGTACGCGCGCTGTGATTGGTCAAGAAGACGATTTTGAAACCTGCAATCTGGATGAAAGAGCTTTAGAGCAAAGCGAAGAGGATCTTCCAAACTTCAAACGCGATTTATCAGTCGGGAACTTTTAGAAGCCGAAAACGTCCAAGATGTGCGAGCCGGCCGGACTCGATTCAGGAACTTGACAGTTTTATCTCTGCCGAAAAGTCCGCAAACTGACTGTGAAGAAGACGAATTCTGAATGGAAAAGGTTTGAAAAGGTCTGTTAAGAGCAGACGAATGGAACATTTAACGTGGAAAACACCGTAAGTCTTACCTGTTGATGTTTTTGACAAGCTTCTCGGCAAATTTTTCACCAAGTTATTATGCGACTTCTGCAGCGAACACTTCTCAGGACTACACAACAAAGCGCCACAAAATGGACGGTAGTATCTGAGACGACTTTTGTCTAGCCTGAGATCAGGCTCCTGCTTTCGTTCTCGCCCCAGGCAGCGACTCGGCTCGCTTCGCTCGCAAATTTTCTTCAGGAGCCTGATCTCAGGCTAACTTTTGTCCCGTAGTTTCGTTACAATTTTAGTGTTCTCTCGTCCAGTATCAGTGTAAGAAACACTCGTATTTTCACTCAGTTTGACGAACACGCTGTAAGTTTGATTGCGGTGCTTTCTTCTCAATCGGTGAATCAAATTTATTGTCCTTGTCTGTTTAACGAACTTCAAGAAGTAGTTTAAAAGTAAACTCGAACTGTACCTAGTTTTCATGCTTTTACAGAAAATAACTAGGTAGAAAATTGTTTGAAGACGTTTGAAGTTTGGATTCAAATCGTGTTTACAACTCGTCGAACTCGAACAATCGACTCGTCCTTTGCCTGTGATGTGTACAGCCCCCGAAATGACCCCGACACCGAAATGACCCCCAACCCCGAAATGACCCCCAAATCGACCCCGAAATGACCCCGACCCCGAAATGACCCCCAATTTTTTTCGCGCTGATCCCGAACTGACCCCCAAGTAATTTTAGGAATGGAATGGCGTTCGATCCATTTCGGATCGTGGAATGTCTAAAATAACGAAATTGAAGGAGTTTGAATTTTGAACACAATTTCACATATTTATTCAAGTAAGATAATAAATTATTATAAATATGAACAATCTTAACTTTTTAAACTTCTATTTTTTAACGATGTTTTAACGGGTTTAGTTTTTACTAAGAATGAGTAATATGAATAATCAAACTAGTAACACGTTTCAAGGTATGACATAAAAGTCTCTTTTTCTAATTTCTAGATCTGTAGATGCGATGCTTCGCGAGATTTCACAGATAAAAACAAGAACTTGCCTACACCCTATCTGCAGCAAGACTATGATCCTCTTATTGCATCAATAAAATAATTTGATGGGTATCTAAAGTTTACAATTCATAAAATAACGAGAAAATTCAATTTTTCCAATACAAAACACTGCGTGTTTCGCGCAAAGTTTTACGCCACGTTCTACGGCAAAACGACAGCTTTCTGTGATTGCATTCGGTTTACTTTTCCCAGATCATTATTTAAATGGAAAATAATTTACATTTTCACGTCAAAAGCTAAACTAATCACCGGCTTTCTGGAAACACGGCAAACCGCAAAAAAAGGTTCTTTATTTGCCTTTCGTGTTTAAGCTTATCTCGCTCTCAAATCTTTCTAATGTATGTCATGTACATACATACATACATACATAACCTTTATTTAAACACGATGAAATTTAAAAGCTTACAGCTTGTGGGGTCGTGTATTTAAGATAATTATTTTAAGAATTAATTAGTCTAAAAAATGTCTACAACTACAAACTATTTAAGATAAAAATTATGCTAAGAATACTATACATCACTAAAAACATGATAAAAATGGATCAAATATATATGAATTCATTAAGGCGTAGACTGGTGGTAGAAGCTGAAGTTACATTAAAATTAAAATCATTAAAAATCTTCAAGGAATTTAGTTTATGTTCAATGTCTTTATAGCGAATGCTTGATATATTTTGGTCTGTGGCCGTTATAACGTTCCAGAGTACTGATCCTCTATGTGTTAAGGAATCCTTCACGTATCTTGTGTTAAATCGGGGCACCAACAATGAATCACGTGTTCTTAGGGCATATTTAGAATCGCGCCTCTTGGCAATACTGGTGCAGAGGATGTCTGGTAGTCTTCCATGGAATGCCTTATATATATATTTAAAAACATCCATCTTGTAATAAAGAAAGAGTGTGGGCCACTTGGCATGTTTTAGTACATCTGCAGACGCCATGTCCTTGGGTAGGTTGAAAATAATTCTTGCAGCTCTGCAATGCAGTCTTTCTAAAAAGTACAAATTGTCGGAATTGCTACACGCGCCCCACATTACTAAGCCATAATTGATTGATGGCAAGATGACCTTAAAATAGAATTGTAAGAGAACGTTTCTAGGTAAAAATCTGGAATTCTTAAGTAGGCTCAGTTTATTTGCAAATTTTTTCTTAAGCTCCAATATGTGCGGTGACCACGTTAATCTATCATTCCTCGCGAAGCGAGGCCGAAGGCCTCGCGTAGCGGGGTTTATAATTCTGTCCCCCAAGAGCTCACGCGAGAGCAATTCTCGTGTGGCCTTTACGATCATAAATGTTTGTGGAGTTGGGGGATGGCATGACGTCCACACGGCGCGCTCGTGGCCTAATGGCTTAAGGCGCTAACTTTTAAATCTGATCTTCGGGATTGAGGTCGTGAGTTCAAATCCTAAATTGTCCTTTTTTTTTCGGTTCGAATCCAGGCCGTTCTTTTTTTAACCCCCTTTTCTTTGCTTAATAACTGACTTCGACGTAATCTTTGTACACGTAAATGTAGAAACAGGAACGGCTGCTGAAGAATAACAATTTTTACTCCAAGTTTGTTTATCGAACGAATTTATATACGGGTCATTTGTGAAAAAAAACCCGGCTTTATTAAATCCGTTATCAACAACAGGAAAAGGAAAGACGACTCAGGAATGTCTCAAAGTACGATCAACATATGGCTTAGTTTTCATTGTAGACGTGAAGACTTGTGTCTGAAAATAATTCGCCGATCCGATATTGAGAAGAAGATTTTCCAAGAAAAGCGAGGTGGTTTCAGATCATTCGGACGGAAAAGTGGGGAAAACAGTACAAGAGCGCTACAATTTATTACAGATGTCGGGAGACGAGCGAACTCCAATCGAAACCAAAACCCGGTGGCATAGCAAAAACACGGCGTTCGTCCGGCGATTCTCAGAAACCTTGCAGCGATTCTTGGAAACCTTGCAGATTAAATCGCAGCGTGCCCGTTACTAGGCAACAAAAGCTTCGCGAGGACCTGCGAGTCACGTATTTCTAGTCTAATGTTATTCCTAGCAAGAGTGTTTTATTGACCCACGTAAGGGTTGAGTTTCCAATGAGAACTGGTGCGATAGGCCCCATACAGATTCCTCTACTAAACAGCATAGCCTCGCTTTTGCCAGGGTGGGGTGTTAGCCTGTTGACCAGACACCATGAATATAACTCTCGTAGTGCCATATTGAGTTGACCAATGGCCCCATCTGCGGTGTCACTTATGCAATAGATCATGGTATCATCGGCATACATGAATACTGTTCCAGATTCAACAGAAGATGGTAGGTCGTTTGTGAACAATGTAAAAAGTGTGGGTCCCAGGACAGACCCTTGAGGAATGCCGAAGGAGACTGGTAGCATTCCCGATTCAACTCCATTGACAATCGTATATTGACGTCTGTCCTTTAGGTAGCTTATTATCCAGTCTAGAAATGGGCCCTCTATCCCGAAGTTCCGTCGCAGTTTCGATACGAGAATAGTATGAGACACGCTATCGAATGCCTTTTTGAAGTCCACGAAGGCCACTGCCACAACCAAACCGGAGTCTACTGCCTTCCTCCATGTCTCTGTAAGGTGTATCAGCAACCGTTCTGTGGAGTAACCAGCGCGGTAAGCCAACTGTCTATCCGATACTAGCTCATTCTCAATGAAGACATGCCGTACAATTGTGTCATTAGCTTCAGATTCCAATATCTTGCTTGGAACGCTAAGTAGTGAGACTGGTCTATAGTTACCGATGACGGTTTCATCATCCTTTTTGAAAATGGGGGTGAGTCTTGCCGTTTTCCAGCTGTTAAACACAACTTTGGACTCAACACTGTAACGGTAAAGGTTGACCAGAGAGGGGACGATTGCATCGCCCGCTAGCTTTAGTAGCTTCGGTTGTATGCCATCGGGGCCTGTAGATTTGTTAGCTTTTAACGCTTTAACTTTATCCTGAATTTTAAATCTCGAAACTTTAAATTCAGCAAGTAGTGGTGCTTCCCTGACATCAGTGTTTATCCCGGTTGCTCCCCTGTCTCATATCAGCCTGTGATGGTAATGGTAATGCGTCAGACAGCTTTTGCCCGATGGTTGCGAAATATGAGTTCATTGAACGTGCTTTTTGTGCGTCAGCAAGTGCCAGAGGTCCGTCGTCTCTTTTCAGAGGACCTATGTTTTTACGTACCTTGGGGTTGGTAGCTTTCTTAATCAAGTTCCAGTATGAACGCGTGTTCTTGACTTCGCTAAACATCTTGGAAAAATAAGCAGCCCTGGCTAATCTTAGGTCAGATGTAATTTCGTTTCTAACCTTTTTATATTCCGACCACAATTTAGTGCATTTCGTCGAAACTGCTGCTTTGAATAACTTATACGTTCGATTCATTTTGTACCGAATATCGTTAGTAATCCATGGGGCTGAATTGCTTCTGACTTTAACTTCTTTCCAGGGAGCATGTTCATTGCAGATGTCATCAAATAAGCTTTGCCAGGCCCACACATGATCTTTGGGATCTTCAAAAATGGATGCAATATGGAAAGGCGCAGTTTCAATATCGTATCTAAACTGTATCGTGCGATAAGTATAGGAAATCGTATGAACGCGAGTGCAATTCGTGATTTATGGGCACGAGTGATGTTTTGAAAGTTCTCAAAATTGCACGAGCCGTTAGGCGAGTGCAATTTGAGAACTTTCAAAACATCACGAGTGACCATAAATCACTAATTGCACGAGCAGTTCATACGATTTTTTGTTTATAATATTCTCAACAAAATTTTGCTGCGGCCATCACGCTACTCTGCCACATGAAACACTTCACTGGTTTCCAAAGTGCTCACATGTTTTATTTGAACGCGCAGGCAAACCAAACGGGAACTCAGTTTGAAAGAATTACAGTACTATAGTTTAGAAAACATTTAACCATTAACTTGAAAGCTTATTTCAATGCCATTAAGGGGCAAAAACGTCTCTACTTGTCCGGAACTGTTTATCACAATTCCGTATTGCACTCTATAACCTATTTATGCATTCGTCATTGACCAATCAGAAGCTGCATATTTTGTTGAGTATATTATAAGCTTACATTAGAGAGATTTGAGAGTGAGATAAGCTTAGAGTTTTAATTCAAACTGACCTCTGCGCATGTATCTCCTGTATATCCTTGCTTGTTGAAGACTTCGTTTGCAGAGTTTGCACTTTTAAAGGAAAATACAAGGAGAATAGCCGCAAACAACGCGGTTCGCGACAGTCGGTCCAACTTACAAAGTTGAAAACACTGAAGACTGGGACGAGACGTTATTTTCATTTTCCTGTGGGATTTATCAAATACTAAAGTTCTACCACTATTCCGCTTGAATTTTTAGCTGAAAGTTTCTTTAAACTAACCTGCGAAAGGCGCTCTATTTTTCCGAGCGCTAAAACCGACTCAAGATCGGAGAAGCAAGATTAAACAAAATAAAAAAATCTTAATATATAATATTTCAATAACGGAGTTATAGGACAAGGTAGAATGAAGAATTCAAGTGAGATGACATTCATGCAGTTTTCCTTCTGAATTTCGTTTATTTTAGTCATTCCACGATCCGAAATGGATCGAACGCCATTCCATTCCTAAAATTACTTCGGGGTCAGTTCGGGGTCAGCGCGAAAAAAATTGGGGGTCATTTCGGGGTCGGGGTCATTTCGGGGGCTGTACAGATGCGTGTCAGTCAAATGAAACCCCTTTCCTCGCGGTTGACTTGAAATGTTTTCCTTTTTCCAAAGGAAGAGATATAATAAATATCTTACTAACCTCGTCTTTTCGTTCCGTACTGTAAGTTACGGATCCTCGTTTTTTCCCCTTCGATTTATGGCCCGCGCGCTTCGCGCTTGGGCCATAAATCGAAGGGGAAAAAACTCGGTCCGTAACTTACCGTACGGACCTCGAACTCGGTTAGTAAGAGGTATATATCAAAAATTAAAATGAAATAATTTAAACAGTTAAATATTATTTTAAAATATTTCAAAATTTAAATGTTTGATATTTTGAATTATTAACTAAGTAGTTTATCATATTACACTGCATATAACTTAGATAGGTTAATTCTC
Source organism: Desmophyllum pertusum (assembly GCA_029204205.1). Classification (NCBI taxonomy): domain Eukaryota; kingdom Metazoa; phylum Cnidaria; class Anthozoa; order Scleractinia; family Caryophylliidae; genus Desmophyllum; species Desmophyllum pertusum. The sequence goes on along the minus strand of MU826834.1, from coordinate 1,314,148 downwards.
CCTATAGTATTTACAAATGACCTACACTAATTGACATGAGTTAGAAAGGAAACCCCAGTTATTTTGCCTTTGATGTTTCGTTCCCGATATTTACCAGTAAGGAAACTGATATAATTACAGTTATTTATAGGTTGTTACTTTTTCGTAGAGGCCGTTGCCATGGCAACATAGCATCTAAAGAATGGCACATTTTTGCTATATTCTATCTTTATTCCTTATTTTTTTTAGTTTCCTTCGGTGAAATTTCTTTAAATTTTGCCATCGTATGAAACTGAGTTTGCCTGGCATTTTGGAGGGGAAAAAACCTTGTGGTTTTTCAGACGATTTTGCCAATATTACCTCATTTGTTATTTTAAACAATAAAACTTACTTGCTGTGACAAATTTCTTCAAGAAACGGTCATGTGATAGGTAGCGTTTCTGTCTTGAATTGTGCGAATTTTCAAAACAATTTACCGAAGGAAATGCGAGAAAATCCACGGTTAATTTTGACTTTTTTGGCCATGCTGACGTCATCAAAATCAGAAAAACACGCGCGGTTCGAGGATTTTCCTTTGAGCGCGCGCAAATTACTAAAGCTTTCGTCAACAGCGCGCGCTCGGTCATAAAAACTATAGGGAGTCAGCAGAGGTCTATAACTAGAGGTTTCCATCTTAGGCTATTTTTAGACATTTTTCGCGCGAAACCAGCAGCCAATCACGCACAATGCCTGACAAAAAATGGTCAGTGAACGCGCCAGCTCGACAAAAAATGCCTCTGATAGTCGTGGTTGTCCAACCGTCGTCTAACCGTCGTCTAACCTCGTCCCCAGTGCTCCCCGGGGGCTAGCTGGAAAACAAGACTAGACTCTGGACTGGAGTCTGGACTGGACTGTTGACTAAGTTAATGATTAGCTTAATGAATTAACTTATTTAAGTTAATGATAAACTACATTGTACTTAGTTAATAATGACAATTATTAAATACTCAATCACTGTTATTGCATTTCTGGCCTTCTGATTGGCTCCTTGCGCCCATGTTATCAGCTCATAAGGTCTCATAACACGGATTCTGCCAAATATGGTAGCTCATAACAGGTAGTCCAGTCCCTGAACTCTCTCTTAACCCCGCCCTTAGGGACTGGAACCCAGCGGGAAAAGAGAGAGTCCAGCACCACTTGCATTGCGCATGCGCCATTTTTTTCCCCCCAAATCAGGGGAAAAACACCATATTTGGACTCTCTCTTCTCCCGCTGGGTTCAGACCCTATATAGGGCGGGGTAAAGAGAGAGTTCAGGGACTGGACTAATAACAGGGTAGTTCATTCGTCGAGAGAGTGAAATTTGAAAAAGATGGCTAAAATCATTACGTAAAACATTTTGGCCCTTCTAAATCAAACAAAAGTCAAGTCCATTAAATAATGCACGAAGTTTGGAACGAAATATTTAATTGGAAATGCCTGCAAATGTACCACAAATGCGACTGAACGAGCACTAAAGGCAGCCTGAAACAATTAATTTAAGCTTACGGCCGGAAGATCCGCCGAAAATTCTTCAAAAAAATGAAAACCTGTTTACAACACAAGCCTTAAAGCTTAGCCTATTCAGTATTGTTACCTTATATTTCGAAGAGTCTTGCCAATTCCAGCTGGACTAAGCTTTTAAAACCAGCACAATAATTCAATAAATATCGGAGCATAAATACGGCAGTTCGTCAAGTGCTGACGGCGGGTACAATCAAAGATCACTTCACAGAGAAATTACCTTGATCGAAGATCACTCTTTCTCTCTCCATCCATGTAGATATTGAGGGTTTCCTTAATGTTCTTTACTTCAGTGAACTTGATTTCAGCTCAGTTGGTTTCAACACAATTAATTCTGTAGTCGCGCATGATTTGCTCGCCGTAAAAAATAGTAAAACCCTTGCTTCGTTCAGCTCTCCGTTCAACTTGTAAAATGAATATAATGTTCAGCTCCACAATTATCTTGGATCTCCCCATTTTAAGCTAAATCATTTGCACAATTTTCCAGAATATACGAAACTTTAGAAGACACAGAGGGAAGATTCCCTCCGAAGAACATTCTGTCTTGCTCTCGGCTTTTCATTCAACTTGCCAACTTACACCACGCCAGACATTTTGCCGCGGTTTTCAAATCATGCTTCATTTAGATCGAACTGAAAAATCACTCAGTCGATTTATAAATTTTTACAAAGTATAATACCGAAGTTTAACCTAAAGTTAGTGAAGTATTTAATAAAACAATTATTCCATTCGCCCTTGTTGGATATGAAATGATTATAGCCAATTCGGCGCGAAGCGCACCTCATTGGTTATGTTATATAAAACACATAGTCTCCATTTGGCGAGGAAATATGCTCGGATATTTGTCCGCGGACATTATCTGTTCCGAGAAGCGAACAGTTTTTCCGAGAGCGAAGCTCGAGGAAAACTGTGAGCTTCGAGGAACAGATAATGTCCAAGGACAAATATCCGAGCATATTTTTGAAGCCAAATGGAGGCTATTGTAGTTATTATCCTTCAAATATTTTTTCACAAGGCCGCTCTATTTGCCGTGGAAGATCTCCGTCGGCCAAGCTGTTAAAGAACAAAATAATTCTGTTGGCGTTCAAAAAGATTTCTAGTCTGTTCAAAACAATCAGTTTTATTTAATTTAGCAATTTATTTGAGACGAAAACTGAACCTGCGAACGTGAAACGCAAATTTTCAAAACTGGGGAATATCACTTGGGGAATATCACCCGGATATTCCCCAGTTTTGGCTGCGTCACGTGACGTGTTTAGACCAATCGTGCGCGAGAAAAAATTTTGATGGATTATAAATAAACAATAGCCTCCATTTGGCGAGGAAATATGCTCGGATATTTGTCCGCTGACATCATCTGTTCCTCGAAGCTCACAGTTTTCCGAGAGCGAAGCTCGAGGAAAACTGTGAGCTTCGAGGAACAGATAATGTTCAAGGACAAATATCCGAGCATATTTTTGAAGCCAAATGGAGGCTATTGTAGTTATTATCCTTCAAATATTTTTTCACAAGGCCGCTCTGTTTGCCGTGGAAGATCTCGGTCGGCCAAGCTGTTAAACATCAAAATAATTCTGTTGGCGTTCAAAAATATTTCTAGTCTGTTCAAAACAATCAGTTTTATTTAATTTAGCAATTTATTTGAGACGAAAACTGAGCCTGCGAACGTGAAACGCAAATTTTCAAAACCGGGGAATATCACTTGGGGAATATCACCGGATATTCCCCAGTTTTGGCTGCGTCACGTGACGTGTTTAGACCAATTGCGCGCAAGAAAAATTTTTGATGGATTATAACATCTCATATCCAACGCGGGCTCATGGAATAATTGTTAAATATCAAAAAGTTAAATTTTGAAATATTTTAAAAGCAGCTCCTGTTTAAAAGTTAATATAATATAATAAAGTTAATATTTAACTGTTTAAAATATTTCATAATTTTAATTTTTTATATTTTCAACTATTAAGTAAGTAGTTAATCATTAAATCAATTAAGTTAAGTGGAGCCCTGGGGACGAGGTTAGACAACCACGAAATAGTTCATCAACTATTAAAGGTATTTTTGGTCGTTTTAAATCGTTTGGCAACTGGAAATAAATCCACTAACCATTTAGGTAATAAGCTTGGAGGCTTTAGAAAGCTTTCCATCGGAATTTGACGGTATTCAAGCGATTTTTTTACCCAAATTATTATTATTATTTAGGAAATTAACCACCGGTAGGCCATGGCCTACCCCATGGCCTACCCCACGTTTGTCCCTACCCCAAAATTTGAGAACTTTGGCGAGGGACGTCACGTTCAATGAAACAAACATGTATTCTGTCTCGCATTGAACGTTGCATGCAAAGTCTTCGCTTTCCATGAATGAAAACTTCCTTGTAAAGCGCTATGAACTGATCAGGGGCACCCAACGGACGGGTTTCTCCCGAATGCTTAAAACATTGTTTTAGGCTGTCTGATGTGCTTTTAAAGATCTATAAATAAATTATAAGCTGCGCTATAAAATTTATATCTGTTCGGTCATTCTAGGGGAACTTTAGACTTCACGAATTTATTAGGCTTTTTTATTCATTTCCCGAAAACCTCAGCTCTTCCTTGCTGATTTTTCCTTTCCGAAAATCCTAGCTGCCCTCTTTTGTACCCAAAACGAAATTTTTATCTCTCCGAAAATAATAGGTATTAATTTTCCCATATTAAGAAAGTTCGAGATGATATTTCCCTAAAGAAAAACTCCAAACTTTAATCGAATATCTGAGGCGATTATAGGCCTTCCGAACAGATATTTCACCGAAACGATCCGTTTGGTGCCCCTGACTGACTCTGACTTATCACAAAAATGATTTTATCTGAAATAAACATTTTACAATATAATTATCGATCGGTTGAAGCCCAAAATGACAGATGACTATTTCGCTCAAAAAGTCCCGTTCTCGTTTTCATTTCATGACGGATACATCAGTGCACATCAGTTTCTTCTGCCATATTGAAGCCATATTAAATTTTATAAGCTTAATGTTGGTAACTAAGATATTTTTATGGTGCCATGTGATCACATCAAGCTCTGATCATAAACACGAAAAGAGCTCAACTTTGAGAGCCCATTTTGAAAATGTAGCGACTGTTTGAAACCACTTATCTTCATAAAAGCGTTTTGGGTAAGTATAAATGACCCTAAATAATAATTTGCAACACGCTACATGTAAACCTTGGCTTATGTTCGCAGAAATTGACATGATATCTGCATCTGGAATATCGCCATCTATAACTGCATTTAGGTACATTCTGTCTCCTTTCAATAAAATGGTATCGACTGTTTTAGAACTACATTGTATCATAAGTGATGGAAGTAATAAAAGTTAAAGTTATTGTTGAACGGAAAACACGCGCCCACTTATGCACCTATCAATGTTTTCCCCGAGAGGGGAGGGCGGGCGTACACAGGCATTTGACTCGATTTCTCAGCCCATGGGGAGGGGTTTTGATTTTATTTGACATCCAGGGAACTCCCCAGGGTCGGGCGATTTGACATTACTGGTTACCAGTCTCCAATCTGTTTTAGCAACGTGCCGATCGCGACGATCAGACGATCGCTCGATGTGAGTTCGACCGCGTGGTGAGTGGCACTTCAATTTTTATGCAGCTTTTTGTGATGCAAATCATACATTGTTGAGCTTTTGTTCACTTTTTAATCACATATTTGTTTTATTTGTCTTCTACAATCGCCATTCTTTTATCGACAAGTGACAAGACAAGTGACAATTTTTTTTGGATTTGATTGAATCCTCGATTTTCTGTGCCCCGGCAAAGTCACCAAAAACGCCTCCATTTTTGTTCACGACCGCGTTTTTGACTGGGAATGAGTCTAGCGGCTAGTGACGTAAGCCCGGGAACCTTGGATCTTTCGCGTCCACTCATTTCCTTCAGGAAGCAATCTCGTTCCCAGAGGCCGCGATCCTTTTGGTCAGCGTTGGGCGTTTGGTCACCGCTGACCGAAACGCGCTGGCTCTGGGGACGAGATTGTTCAGGAAGATGCGATACACATTCGAAAAGTGTGTAGAAACGCCTTCCAGGTGCGTTATTGGCCGTTGCTGCAACACCCCAGATTTAGAGAAAGGTATACTATACCATTTTATAGCGATCGTCGAGAGACGGTAGATTTTGTAAACTCAAAACGAGCGAAGTATAAAGTGGGACTGTGAGAGCCATTGATCAAGAACTCTTGTCCGCGCGACGGGGCGACGTCACTACACTTTGGGGGCGACGTCACTACACTTCGGGGCGACGTCACTACAGTTGGGGCGACGTCACTTGGGGCGACTGTTCGAGCAACCTCGATTCCAGGCTCTCTTTCCTTTTCCTCCCTTCATGTCGTTGAGGAGTCGTTGAGTAGAGAACGACAAGGGAGGAAAAAGAGAGAGAGCCTGGAATCGAGGTTGCTGTTCGAGGGGGCGACGTCACCCGCTTCCGTCCGCGCACTTCTAGCAGACCGACTTCCAAAGGCTATTTAAGCGATTATTAAAGTGAAAAACCAAAATAATTCGGAAATAATGCTAACTTTCCACATGCATTTCACGAGTATCGCATAATTTCAAGAAAATCTGTGTCAATTCCGTAATTTTGCAAAGCTCTAAAGAGAAAACAAGATTTACGCCAAAACGAGGCTAAAGTACGCCTTACGCCTCCCATGTGGCTTGTTTCCTTTCAGCTTTGCTTCAATTTCCAGGCCCGAGCAGACCGCGCGCGGAGCAAGCCGATTTTCAATCGATCGACTATCTCTTGGCTGCGTCTCAAGCAACTCTTAATACACTTCTCTATAAACTCTTGATATACAAACTTTAAGCATGGACCAATACTTAAATAGGACAGAGCCAAAACAAACTTTATTTGATGGCATATAATATTTGGTAAATTGTAACCTCGCTAAACAGCAGTTACATGGCGACAGCAGTAGCATTCGCTAAGATTTTGAAGCGAATCATGTTTGCAGTGAGTTCCACATGAACACCTATAAAGGTAAGAGAATAAGACAATTCTGCTCTGTTTAATTTTCACTGAGAACGCGAATAATACATTTCGTAGCCGGACATGACAGCAACCACGTTTGTTTACATTTACGCAATACTTGGCAACTTGCGACTCACCAAGAAGCCACATGTTCCGTGCCGTCCAATCTTTTTTGGAGCATTCATTCTAAATCTTGATTTTCTTTAACTTCTTCGTTGTACGTCTTTAGCCATTCTTCGTCCGCCAAGGGTTCATCAGCATACATATATGCCATTTCATCGAGGCTTTCATTGCTTGTCAGGAGAGCGCTCTACAACAGCCGACTGGCCAGACAGACTGTCTGTCTAGATCTCATCTTCTACCTCCATGTCGTATTACGGAGTAAAAACATATCTCAGAATCTTCGGAATCATAGTTGGACTCCGAATTTGTGTCGCTGGAAGACATATTTCTTTGTGGATAAAATTGCAATAGTTATGAAGGCGCAAAGAAAAGAAATCGACATCCGAAAAAGTTTCTACACAATGTAAAGCCCTCACAAAAGTCTCTTGTCGCTATCAGACAACCTCGATTCCAGGCTCTCTCTACTTTTCCTCCCTTGTCGTTGAGTAGCAAACGTTCCCGGCGTTACGTCAAAAGATCCCGACCCAGGACCCCGATATTGCGCGGTCGTGGGACAGAAAATTCCAAGGCTGCAGAAACGCCGGGATTTTATCGATTGCGATAATTTTTTCGCAGACGTTATCAGGGTAACAAGGAAATTTATTTAAGCGAAAAAAGGTTTTTTGGGGGTTAGTTGCACTTTAGTTCGTGACCCTGATGGATACTTTCCACAAGCGAATAAACTTGTATGCGACATGGCAATCGAAACAGAAAAATAATATAACTTGCCGTATTCCCCTACCGTTTTCCTCGCATCGGAGTATGTTTTCTTTGACGCAATGCTCGTTCCCAGATCCTTCGTTTCGCAAAATGAACCACTGAACACTGCCCATGATACTGCGGGCTCTCTGAAATCCGAAAATTTCGATATCAACCGGAATATAATGGCTGCCGAAGCGGCAGCAATAATTCCAAGCGAGCCTTGATTACATCTTCCCGTAACCACCATTTTGCAACGAGCCGATGTCACTCTGAAAAGTGTTCGAAGACGTCATTACTGGGCTGATTTAGATGTCAGAGTGACTTTAGGATGCAAACAAAGCATATTAAACTTGGAAACACCCGAGAAAAGGGCGCAGGCAATGAATCAGAAACTTTTTTTTTCTTTTTGAAAAAATTGGGTCGGTCGGGGCGATGGGAAACAAAGCATTTTGTGGGGATGGCCTTACTTTGCCGCCCAAAAATGTTAATGCCAAAAGTTTTCAGAAAAAGAAAATTAGACGTGTGGCTGTATCAAAACCGGCTCAGCTCGCCTCCCCGATTGACCCAAATCCATCATAATCCAGTGATTATAATGTGATTATGAATATTTATATGAAGAGTTTTTGGCACTCTAAAGTGAAACATGGTGAAATAACGTTCATAAACTGACAGCCTAATGAAGTGAGGATTGCGTGACGAGCTTTACAGCGAGGCTACTTTAATTTTACAGGTGCGGCAATTATAAATTGAATTCACAGCAGGAGTTTATTATCTACTACCACGTATCTATCAATGAATGAGCTAGTCAGTAGGACGAGCTAGATACATCACTGTTGTATGGCTGTCCCTGGTGCATGCTTTCAGATCAAGGACCCATCGTGTTTTGTATATATGGCATTACCTATTAAAACTTTAACTAAAAAGAAAAAAAAGAAAATTATAATAAAAACAAATATCAAAACAAACTATATGGATAATGTTTTCATTTCTCAAACAAAATTTTATGCCTATAAATAGACATCGTTTGAAAAATAAAAGCAGCAGTTGATCGACATGCAGCAGGATCAATGCTGTTACATAGGAATAATTTTTTTTACATTTCTCACTTCCTTCGGCTCGATTACCAGGACTAGACTAAGCTAGACTATTGTAGGTACTTGGTAGATTAGTGTACATCCGTGGTCTGGTTTTGTCAGTAGTTTGACACGAATCTCTACCAAATATTGGTGTTTTTATATTTTCACTCTTGTTTCTCACTTTGGTTATAAAAAGGCGTCAAAGAATTCGGCCAATCAAACGAAATTCGGCAAAGAAAATAAATAAATCAAAAAAGAAGAACAAAGAACTCAAAAGAAAGCGGTACGTTTAAGAATGTAAAGAACGCCCAAACCTCAGGAAACCTCCGCACGAAAAACAATAGTTCCTGAGGAAATGAAGCGGTTATCTGATTTCTGGTTTATGTTATACAAAGGATCTTATATCATGGCTACGAAACTTTGTTTACCCAAGACAAGGGGCTTATCAAATATGTCAAATGTAAACTCGAAATACACCGCTCAAAGCAATTGACTCCCCGCGGAGTTTAATGTCGCGGGTTTCCAATTCCGTGCCAAAAGACGTCAATAATAAACGCATTCCAGATGCCCCTCTTTTATCCACGTAATAAGTAAAACAGCAAGGGGCTTGCTTGATGATTTTTTTCGAAACATCAAAAGTATACCACTCCCTGATTGTTGTCGTATTTTATTGTTTGTTACAAAGTGCGCATTACTAAATATTCAAAAGCTGACTAAATAGTAAGCCGCTTTTGCATGTAAATTCCATCTGTGAAAAGTACACCAGAAAGCTTTCAAGCTATTTGAAGGAAACTGATCGAATATCCGGCCAACATGGAGACGTTGTTTGACTCCTAATTAGATAGATCATGTCATTCTAGCCAATCAGATCACGTTTTATGTTCTGATTGTCGTTTTCTGTTACCGCCAGCCAATCACAATTTGCGGAACGAAACTATGCTAATTTGGTTGACACTTCATTTCAGTTATGCATAGTCGGCCATCACAATCTGCACAGTGGAAAGGTTTAGCGTTCGCCCTTGAAGAGAAGAGTGTTGAACTACTTTACTATTTCTGTCAGGATCAAAATGATCACAGAAGCTTACGGTTCAAGTTTGGCACGATTACTCCTCCCCGTCGCGATCTTTGGGGTTTGTTTATTGCCCTGCTTGTGCCAAAAGAAGTGTGAATCAGTGACAATACCTCTTTGCTTAGGTCTACCATACAACACTACAATATTCCCAAACATGTTGAAACACAGAACACAGGAAGAAGCTGCTCTTGAAGTCCATCAGTTTTTCCCACTTGTGAAGGTCGGCTGTTCTAAAGATTTGGCGTTTTTCTTATGTTCGGTTTACGCTCCAATTTGTACTCTCCTTGGCTATCCTGTTCCACCATGCCGCGGCCTTTGTAACAGCGCCAGACATGGATGCGAAGATCTTATGAAACGTTTTGGTTTTACATGGCCGGAGTCCTTGCGTTGCGAGAAGTTTCCTGAATTAGGCGATCAAATCTGTGTTGGCGAGAATACAACTGGTGGAAATGGCCCAGTGCCTACAGAAGAACCACAACATACGGAAAACACAACGACCGCTACACTCGACAGAAGCTTAGTGACGTTCCGATGTCCAGAGGAGCAACAAATTGATAACGATCACTACACGTTCTTCGGCAAGAAAAAGTGTTCAGCAAAGTGCGAAAACATTTATTTCGACGAGAAGGAACGAAAAATTGCCCGTCTTTGGACTGGAATATGGGCAATTCTTTGTTGCATTTCAACACTCTTTACAATTTTGACTTTCATTATTGATATGAGGAGATTTCGATATCCAGAAAGGCCGATTATTTTTCTGTCGGGCTGTTATTTCATGATTTCTGTTGCTTACATCATTGGCTTCTCTGCTGGGGACTCTTTATCTTGTACGGAATCCAAAACTGGCTTTTCGATCCTTGTTCAAGGAACCAAACATGAAGGATGTACTGTGATTTTTATGCTGCTGTACTTCTTCAGCATGGCTTCCTCGATCTGGTGGGTTATTCTGACACTCACTTGGTTCCTAGCGGCCGGACTAAAATGGGGTCATGAAGCTATCGAAGCCAACGCTCAGTTCTTCCATCTCGCAGCCTGGGCGATTCCTGCGGTCAAAACAATTGCCATTTTATTGATGACAAAAGTCGATGGCGACGAGTTAAGCGGTGTTTGTTTTGTGGGACTTTCAGATTTAAATGCACTGCGAGGATACGTTTTGGCTCCCCTGTTCGTTTACTTTTTTGTCGGGGCTACATTTCTTCTGGCCGGATTTGTGTCGCTGTTTCGAGTGAGATCGGTTTTAAAAGATGATTATAGCAAGAGGGAGAAAATCGAGAAGTTAATGATTCGCATCGGAGTGTTCTCAATCCTGTATACTCTGCCAGCGATCTCTGTAATTGGCTGTTTGTTTTACGAGCAAGCACATCGTGAAAAATGGCAGCAATCGTGGTTTGAAGGTTGGAAGCACCAGCAAGCTTGTATTGATGATATGAAAGACATGGATTGTCCTAAATACCCCATAGCTAATGACAAACCGGATTTCACCGTATTTATGGTAAAGTACTTGATGTTTTTGATCGTTGGAATAACATCGGGATTTTGGATTTGGTCGAATAAAACCATAAATGCGTGGAGAAAGTTTTATGTTTCCGTGGGACACAAAGTGTTCGGCCGTGGAACGAATACACCAGTGTAATAATCTGGAAAGCTTCCATAACATTAAGCTTTATACCTGGTGCGTACGACAAGTGTAAAATTTATATATTTGATGCCAAAACAGCATCAGTAAATGAAATTTACGCCGTGGGACAAAGAACATCGAAAAGGAATTTTCCTTCTCTCGGCATGGTGCCGTGCAAGGAACTCGATTGAATCAAACCTTTCAGATGAAGCCTCTCGTGGTGAGAATTTATTCATATATCGCGTGATTACAAAACAAAGCACCGTCTTGAAAGACATGTCGTGTTTTCAAGGAACTGCGTATCTCCAGCAATGGAGAGATTGTCGGTCTAACTACGCCCTGTTCGCATATGGGAAATGTTTGTCATACTCTATTTCCTTTTGCCATGAAAAACTGGGATGCTTTGTATTGTGTTCACATTTTTTGTAAACAACTGTAAAAATTGTAAATTGTATGCTATTAGTATACCAGATAGGACATTTTATTTTGAAACATAACGAAAAAAGTTAAATACTATTACACAACCGCTCCTTCAGACAGACTGTAAAGAGATTTAATAGATAAAACTGTCATTATATGTTTGCAATTTACATGAAACATGTGTTGAAAATATGGCTTCATTTCATAGTTAGTAAAATGAAGAGAATTGAAGGCAAATGTAAATAGTATTGAATACTTTTATACTTTGTTGAATGTCTCCTTTCATCAGCTTCTCTTGGAGGATATCCCATCTGTTTACCTGACCTCAGTAATCCTAAATATGATGAATTTTCTAGAAAAAGAGTTTTTTACTCATTAAATTAATTTAGAAGAATGAATACAATCAATACGTTCTTTGTCAACTGGGATAGTTGTATTGTTTTGTGTGTGCTCCGTTATTGACAACTGTGCACTATGCTTATGTTAAGTCAGTGATATTAAGACATTCTATCATTTCAAGAGTGGTCCATGTATTTTGCATCAAAGCCACTTGACTATGCTAATCCAAGCTTTGCACTGACTTCATACAAGCTTTATTTTTTTGTTGTTGTTAGAAGAAAGAAGAAAATGCATATTTTATTATTACTGGATTGAAGTAGATGCTTTAAATGTTATATAAATGTGTACTTCTGTGCAAGATGTTAGCGTTTAGTTTCATATTGTGTACTTTATTAATAGATTATGTTGAATGCTTGGTTGAATGACCAGCAGCTTACAAAATACATGTAATATGCAAAGACATTCTGTTTCAATGATGTTGATTTAATTTGTTTCACTTCAGGACTTGAGTATTAAAGCTTTAAAATTAGTTATATATTCACATCTGTTTTGTTTTCGTAAGGTAACGTAAGGTCACATAACTGACTTTCTTTTGTAGTACCTCAAACAAACATAGCTCTTGGATAAACAGTTTTATTGCAATCCTGTTTGTTTATTTCTTTTTTTCTTAATCCTGATGGCCATGTTTGTTGAAAGATTCTTTTAGGCTGTTTATTTTGTTTGCTGGGGTGGATCCAGGAATTTTTAAAAGAGGGTTCCCAGGGTTTCCCCAGAAAATTTGAAGTAGAAGGATAATTTTTGGAAGTAGATGGTAGTAGTTATTACTAGATGGCATGGTGTAGCTGTGTTTAGGGTAGACATGGGAGGGTGGTCACTCCCTGTCATTGAGGGGTTTGGGGACCCTGGTGTATGGTTTTTGCTATAGATAATGTGAAAGCACTATTCCTTTTCTTTTTACGTTTACTGCATTGCTCTGTTATCCACGTGATCAGTGATCGCAATAATTAACAATAATATTATTATTGGAAGAGGTTGAGCAAAATATCGAGATTTGTCAGTGGTGAGCAGATTGCTGAAGGCTGACTGAGACATGATCTGCGAGACACTGACAAATCGCGATACCGAGTTCAATAATAAGTCCTCTCAGAAATATAACTAAAAAAAATAGTGGAAAAGGAAATTTCAAAACAATGTCTGCTGGGAAATGCAACCGCCCCATCCGCTCATACTTCAGCAAGCGCAGTTATAAAACGGTCACATTTTTACAGGATCCTGGCCTGCCATTTTCCCCGTCTTGCCCATGAATACAAGAACTAGCACAATGATGTGGGTTTTAAAATAACAGTCAAGGGGGGACCTACAAGGTCCCCGCCAAATAATTCAGTGACAACCCCATTAATATTATAAGGTAGTACCCCCTGGGGGACTTCCATACAAAAGTGACGGGGGCGTTGTACCTTTTAGGGGTTAACATTGTTTGGTACCGCTTAGAGTGTTTAAATCTAAAATGACCACCATTAGAGTTATTCCGGTACCTGGCCTGCTCGCAGACTCTCTTGTTTTGGGATTCGCGCGATGAGCATGGAGCGCAAGGATATCACCCCAATCCTCGCACTCTGTGCTCATCATGCGAATCCAAAAACAAGAGAGCCTGCTTGCAGGCTACTTTTTAGGGTGTTAAGGTTTATCAGGAGTCGGTTTATTAAGTCTGGAAAAAATATGACAGGAACCAGTTTTGTCTTAGAATAAGGTACCTCTTTGGGAAAAAATATAGTTGAGCCACACCCACAAAGTTAGATTCTGGTTCCTTTTAGGGGTTCTTTAAAAAATTCCGACGATCACCCCTGTCACTTTTACATGGGAGTCCCCCCCACCCCAAGAGTACCCCTGGGACCAGGTGTCACTTTTGAGCCAATCAGCAATTCACGCATTTAAGGTTTGATGGGAACTGACCAACATGAAACATTCCACAACCAAATTTATAATAAAAATAATAATAATAAACTAAATAAATACATACAGAAATTGATTAATAAATAAATAATAGTAATAAATGCATAAATAAAGATAAATGAATAATAAATACACTACCATGGTACACTGAAATAATTAATTTACCATGATTGACCAATGTCATGACTTGTCATGTTTGACCTTGTGAACAACGGGTGGAGGTTTCATACAGAATGCCAAAAAGAACTCAACCAGTCATGCAATGCATCACAGAAACAAAAAAATAATAATTCCATCATTTATTTCCAAATATATTCATAGGCAGTACCAAAAAATCAACCAAAGCCAAAAAAATAATTTGCAGAATGGACCACAAGGATTAAAAATAATTCAATCTAAAGATAAAACAATTGGTGTACATGTTACAATATATAAACATTACAGCTGAACATAATTTTCCGGAATTTTTCCATAATTTTTACCGGATGACCTGGGAACTAAAGATAACATCGAGTCTCTCAGCCGGCGGGGCCTAAGCACGAGACGAAAAAAATATGGCTGAGGACGAGGGTATGGCTGAGGTATCGAGGGTTCGCCCTGAGCATCGTTTTGATGAGATTGCTCTTGACGAATACCTCAGCCAAAACTTACCAGGTTTTTCAAAAAATCATGGAGGCTTGACTGTTCTACAATACAGGTTTGTGAATACCCTTTTACATTATTTTTATGAGTGCTTATCATTGGAGCCCGCTTTGGAGCCGCCATAGCTTACGTGCAAAGTTCGTGTTTTCATTCGTCGACTTTTTACGCCATTGTTTATGCCTACTGTACAAAATCGCTTCTCCAGCCGTACAAATTTTAAGAAATATGCTTCTACACCACCATTAAATAAAATTTGGGTCCATTAGATCGCCCCCGTTTACAGTCTCGGGGGGGCTTAACCTGCCAACCCAGGGGCATCCGCCCCCAGGACAATTTTGAAAATCAAGACATTAGCCTGCATAGCAGTCATTTCTGAGAGCGTAAGAGGTATGTGAATGCTTGGCTGCGAAACAGCCAAAATAAAAAATAATAATTAGACGCATCCTCGGAGACCCAGGGGCAGATAGTGGGGGCGAGCGAAAAAAATCGGCAAAGAAAATGTAGGAGCGAACGAAAATAGCCCCTGGGGACGATTTCTTACCGCACTAGTTCCAACGGCTAATTAAATGCCGCTTCCTGATTGGGCAGAAAAACCTTTGTATTATTCTGCCCAATCGGCGAGCAGATAGGTCTGCGGTCCGTTTCGTGTGTTCTAACACGAAGCCTAAGAAGGCTGTAGTTCGATCGCCATATTTGTCTTGTTCGTTCATCCAAGATGATTTTGCTCGGGAAGGAAAGTTTCAGTTACAGCTTGTCTCAAGGCCGAAAAAGTAGGAAAATCGATTGTCATGTCCGCAAGGAAACCGTCGGAAAATCCACACTTTGGATCGATCGCAGGTATCGTAATACTAGCTTGCTTTAAAAAAATATGCGAGTGCTAGTTTAATATGCGACTCGCCGATCTGATGTTTACACTCTCGTTCTTTCATGGAAACGTAACGTAACTTTCCCTAGCCTGAGTAATTATTTTTCTTCTTCAAAGATGATAAAATAGAAGAATTGTTTATCTTTAGTATTAAACATTAAAACATGGAAAGGCATACTTCGTTCAGTGTTATTTCTCTTTGATGATGTGATAGTATTTT
Source organism: Desmophyllum pertusum (assembly GCA_029204205.1). Taxonomy (NCBI): domain Eukaryota; kingdom Metazoa; phylum Cnidaria; class Anthozoa; order Scleractinia; family Caryophylliidae; genus Desmophyllum; species Desmophyllum pertusum. The sequence continues at coordinate 1,298,559 of MU826834.1, read as the reverse complement.
TATTTAAGACAATATATTTTTAGTGGGAATGGGGGTAGAAAGAGAGAGAAAGAGGGGTGGAGGGGAGAATGTTAGAAGAACAATACAGATATAATAGTAGTTGATACAAACAATAAGCGAACAATAATTGTTTGTATATCAACTACTATTATATATCTGTCAATTATTGACCCATACTTACCTCTGTTATTATTTTATGGTTTTCCATGATCATCCCATATAATATTTAATTCTACATTTTACATGTATACAATATATAAACTAACTGTCTGATATAATTTCTTGAGTACCCCCTTTTGAATGGCTGTTTCTTGTATGACCTTTACCAAGTGACTGTCTCCTATACGATTGCCTAATATATGTAGTTTAGTCAAGATATGATTGCCAGCTTTTGTTCTTCCAAGCCAAGACATTAAACATGGTAGAGACAATACCATTAAAAAAATTATGTTATGTTATTTAATGATGGGAAGACATTTTTATTGATGTTTAGGTAATTTAATTTTGTAAAATATTTTTTTTAATGGAGGGGGATGGAGAGAGAGGAAGGAAGGGGTAATCTAGAAAAGGGAGGGATGAGGAGAGTTGAGCGCGAGCACGAAGCGCGAGGAAGAGAGTGGGAAGTGCACTCAAACTACTCACCTCATCCCTCCCCTAGAAAGAATCAAGTGACAACTGATGATCTCATACATGTACAATGCCCCATAAAACTTAACATATGGTAATACATGTAGGATATCATTAGTACTCAATAATATGTTACAAGAAACATCTGACTGTATATTAAAGAGTAAAATGTAATCTGAGAAAATGAAAAAATATACAGCTGTCTCATGATTATTCTATTTACTTACTTACTTAAGCCTGTTTACTCTGCGGTGGAGCATAGGCTGCCGACAATCACGATTGTTTAATGTCCCTTCAGATTGATTGCCTCGTGTAACTGTCTCCTGGTGATTCTGGACAGCCTTTCGTGAATGATTGTCTCTTGTGTGATTGTCACATGTTTAGCCCCAATATGACTGACAGCTTTTTTCTACTTTTATGATTAGATAGTTTCACTGGAAAAGACCAACACTAAAGTATTGTTATCAGCTCTAGCATTGATACATGGGGATTTTTTATTTTTGTTTAGGTTGACTTAAATCAGAAAACTACAGCAGTCCCATGATCTTTCTTCTAACTATAATTTGAACTCCGGAATATCTTTCTTGCGACTGTCTCTCGCTGAATCCTAAAAGATCCTTCTGACTAATTAATAAATGTCTCTTGTTTGGCTAAGATATGACTTAGATAAACAGGGTTTGTTTCAATGAGGTACATGTATGTAGCACTGGGGTTTACGTAATCTATAATAATAGGCTTATTATGATGACTATATAATTATTTTATTTTAATTTATTTTGGCTTCCAAAAATTAAAATCTATCTATTATTTTTAAGAGACTTATTTTGATTGAAATGTAAATTTAAAAATGTATGTTTTGATTATGAGTTACATGTAATCAGCATATCAGTGAAGAAACAAATTATTTTTATAAACAATGGGAGGGGAAGGGGATGCGGGTGGGTTGTTTTTCATGAGGAATTATAAGGACAATATATTTTGCTATTTTTTTTTCCTTTCACAAAACACATATTGCCTGTTTTCTCTAACTGATATGAAGACGAGATGTACAGGTTTTCAGTATTACAGATTTACAGTCTAAGAAAAATAATATGTTTTGAAAAAGAATGAAAATAATTTGATCACAGAGGAAGTCCTACATGTAATAGTTAGACTTATTTTCACTCTAAGGGGGTGATTACATGGTGAATTTCAGCCCGGGCTGAAATTCCAGCCCGGTTAGGGGGGCTGAGATTTCAGCCCGGCTTCCAAAACAAATCCTCTTGAAATGAAGTTAGCGATTACATGGACAAGGTTTCAGCCCGGTTTCTCGCTGGAATTTCCAGCCCGGCCAAACAGGCTAAAAAAAAAACCATGTAATCGGAATGGAATTTTCAGCCCGGGCTGAAAAGTGATCTTGGCCATGCGCAGTGATTGTGTTTTGGCTAAATTGTAGAATGTAGACTGTTCACAGCCTCTCTATTTTCTCGACGCTAACAGAAAATAGAATGCCCAGCAACATATTTACATGTCATTGAATAACATATACACATGCAGCCGGTATGTAAATAATAAGTTGCTGGGTATTGTAAAATCGCTCCCAGTGTGTTTTTAAACAAGATGGAAAAATGGTTCCAGTGGAACAAGGGAGATAAAATCGAAAATCTTATTCGATGTGTCGCGAATTTCAAATCGAAAATGGAATACAACAACAGCTTCGTACTTCAAACGTTCAGCCGATATGTAAATAAGTTGCCGGTTATTCAAATCGCCCCTCATTCTCTGATGACTCTTCCGGTGCAATTTCAAATTTGGCGCCCGGGCTGAAATTCGTCATGTAATCGCAACAAAATTCCAGCCCCCTAACCGGGCTGAAATTTCAGCCCGGGCTGAAATTCGCCATGTAATCACCCCCTAACTTGATACATGTTGATAGCTATTAAAAATTAGTCTAATTTTTTTGGCCAAAACTTTAACAAAAAGGTGGCATGGCCACACCAAAACACTAAGGCCTGGTTTAAACGTCACATTTTACATGTGCCAAATCTAATACCTATTTCAATGGTTATCGAAATATAATATGGAGTTAACAATTTATTTTTTATATTAATCACACGATATATTGGAGACATAATTCACACGATAAATTAGAGACAATTCATAATATAGTGTACATGTAAGAGACTTGATTCCAATAAGAAATAACAATTTTTATTTGCATGTATTTTTGATGGCTTTGATTACTGTATTAAATTGCCCTGAATTCTTTATTGACATGTATCTACGGTGACTTTAATTGTAGCCTTAATTCTTTGGATAGCAGGACCATTTGTGCTGCGAGTTTTTTTGTTTTACTAATAATTAATCTTGCAGTAAGCTACAGTAAGCAATTTTTTCATTCCATTCAATGGTTCTCTGAAGCGCTGGATTCCTTCTGTTGTCGCGGGCCTGTCTGGCCCGTGCCTGAAATAATTACTCAGGCTAGGGAAAGTTTCGGTTACAGGAGTTTCCATGAAAAGAACGAGAGTGTAAACATCAGATCGGCGAGTCGCATATTAAACTAGCACTCGCATATTTTTTAAAGCAAGCTAGTATTACGATACCTGCGATCGATCCAAAGTGTGGATTTTCCGACGGTTTCCTTGCGGACATGACAATCGATTTCCTACTTTTTCGGCCTTGAGACAAGCTGTAACTGAAACTTTCCTTCCCGAGCAAAATCATCTTGATGAACGAACAAGACAAATATGGCGATCGAACTACAGCCTTCTTAGGCTTCGTGTTAGAACACACGAAACGGACCGCAGACCTATCTGCTCGCCGATTGGGCAGAATAATACAAAGGTTTTTCTGCCCAATCAGGAAGCGGCATTTAATTAGCCGTTGGAACTAGTGCGGTAAGAAATCGTCCCCAGGGGCTATTTTCGTTCGCTCCTACATTTCTTTGCCGATTTTTTTCGCTCGCCCCCACTATCTGCCCCTGGGTCTCCGAGGATGAATTAGACGGGGAAGGGGAGAGGAACCTGGAAGAAATAACCAATCAGAGCCCCAGGGGGGGGGGGGGGGTACTCCCTTATATGGCCTATACGGGGACGTGCCGCTGGGACAGGGTATGGTTTTTGGCCTCTCTGTCTGCCCTGAACAGGGTATATAATTTCATGCGAGTCTGCCCTAAACAGGGTGTCTAAAATAAACCTGTCCTAAAAACAGAGTGTGTATTTTGTCGTTTGCCCTAAACAGGGTCCTAAAATAGAGGGTGTTGCCCTACACAGGGTGGGTATTCAGGTTTTTTGACCCTAACAGGGTCAGGGTTTCAAACCCTCAGCGGCACCCATATACCCAAACATGGGTCAAGTACCCCCCCCCCCCCCCGGGAATCAGAGTAACAAAAGAAACTGAAGTAACACTCCAAAGCGACATATATTAAAGCAAGCACTTGAAAATTCTGCTTTTCAAGAAGCCAACTACATATAAGTGCAGAAACGGTACGCTCAGCCAATTAGGAGCACTCGTCCAATCAGGATCTCTGCCTAAACCAATCACCATTCAGTAATTTTTCCCTCATACTATAGGATGCACAACTAGCCTATGACAGTTTCAGTGGGTGCAATTCCTTGATCATTTAATAACAGAAACATCCTTGTGCATTGTTGAGGTATAAAAGCACTTGGAAGTTTTAAACTATTTACGGTTCAAGCACCAAATATCGTGCACTCAGGAACGATGACAAAAAAAATTCGCAAAAAGTTGCCTCTTATTTGATTCCCACCATATTTTGAGGATTGCGTGACGATACTCTAACCCAATCCCTGATCCTGGCGTGTTTGAACAGGGACCCTCCAATGTGTCCTACATGACAAATTTTTCAAAAAAGTGAGGTTCAGATTTACAAATGGTGTCTACTGTGAAGAGATTGTGATCTGTTTCGCTCATGGGGTTGGGAAGAAGAGAGACCCTGGGAACGAGGTTGGCCCATTTATTACCTTATTATAGGAACTTAATCACAGATTAAGAGAGTATGTTCACCAGGTTAGTCTCAAACAAAGGATGGTTCTCAAGTGGTCATGAACAAACTTATAGCGTTTGCTTTCTGCTTATATGAAACATGTGGGTCGTGGGAATGTAATTGTGTCAAGGAAGTATAATTTTGAAATGGTGGAATGATATTCCCGAATATATAAAATTATTAAAATTGAGTAAACCATTTGTTATGGCTACTGCGCTTGCGCAAGTGGCCATTATTGTCGTCGTCGAAGCATTCTTTGTAACATTCCTTCGTAAGACTTTTTTGTTCGTAAGACTTTTTTGTAAAAATTCTTTGAATTTCTGAAATGTATTGTATTGTTCTATTTTTAGGTTGATGACTTTTCAATTGTTAAAGAAAGGGATTTTCGCTTAATTGATTGTTGTGTCCAAACTATTGCATTGTTCTATTTTTAGGTTGATTACTTGTATCTTTTATGATTATACGAGCATGGTCACGTTTGAGGCAAATTATTGAACTTTTGTAACGAAGTTGGTTTCCTTTTTTTTCCCCTCTGTTCAAATTAAGCGGTAAGTCACGACGCAAAAACCGGAGTAAAACAAAATCGCTTTTGTTTGCTGTACTTTATTTTCGTCAAGGAAAAAATATCCTTAGACACCCTATTGTAGTGGTGTACGAAGTCTACACATAAAGTTCGATCTACGTAGTAGTTTTAGTTAGCATTTCTGTGAAATGTAATTACCTTTTCCAGCCCGCTTTGAATTGAGGTTGATTGTTCATAGCTTCAGTTCAGTTGAAAGACTGTTGATGCAACTGTTCTTATGAGTGATTCAAACAGAATCACTACATGGTGGAGTCACTTGTACGTAGTGTCGAGCGTTTGCTGTGTGCATTTGTGCATGTGTTGAGGAAAGATAAGAACGGAATGTTGATCTTTGGTTGAAAACAACAGTGACGTTAGACTATGTGTTGACATAAGATAACAGAATTGCGGTTTCTTTGTAAAGGATGTAAGTCATTAAGTTGCGTCTTTATTGATAAGTTGTACCAGTCCAAATGGCTGTTCTGTGAGCTTCTGTGACTTATTTTCTGCCATGTGAGGGTGAAACGACGGAGCAAGTTCTAATCTGTATAAGTGTATAGTGGGGGAAAATCTATATTTTCTTTTACCACAATGCATCTTTTTTCGTCACATTATAGTAGGAAGCAAGATGAGAACTGTTCTTTGATTGATTCTTGTGTAATAATTCGTTGTCTATGTCAATAATTTTGCGTCGTGTAATTGGTTGGGTTATTACACAATTACAGAGATAAAGGCAAATAACTTTGACAGTTTTGCAGTGTTTTTTTTTCTGTTTCTCAAGTCTCTTACTTTCTTGAAGTCAAATCCCTTTGTTTTGACTGTGATTGAAACTCCTCCGTATTAAGCAACGTCTAATGACCGTAATAAAAGGCCGAGGAAGTGAAACTTTTGTTCTACGCCTGTCACTTAGTCTACTTTTGTTTTAGCACAGTGAGCAGAGAACGTTTAGGTCAGTACAAGGGTCAAACACCGGAAGACAGTTGTCAAACATGTCATGACAAATGAAAATATACAGTGCACAGATAAGCGAGGTTAACTTTGTATCACTGAGAGCGGAAAAGTGTCCGTTGTCCGTATTTAGGGCTAATGTATAAGATCAAATATATTAGCTTTTCGTCGGCACAAACAAAATTGTCCGTAATAAGCGGTTGTTCGTATTGAGGGTATTGCGTGTACTAACTTTCGAGTTCCTCCCGAGTTTGTAGGGTGGTCCCGCCGGGAGGAGGCGGAATTTTTCATCTCGCCCAAAAAAGTCTTAAACAGCCCGGAATGACAAAATAACAGCACACATGACTCAATTGACATATATTTTAAAACTCTATTGAATAATACAGATCACGTTTACTCTTAAATCTAAACTTGTGAACCAAATTTCACCCGTCAGTGTGTTTTTCGTCTAGGGTACGAGCATATTTTATCAGTTAAACTTTGCATGTTAGTAATTAACCGACGAGAATAAGTTTACAAGCTTATTTATCAATTCTGAGTATTTCTTAGTTCATAAGCTAAAAGGTTGTGTATGATGGTCGTTAATCTGTCACTGGTCAACGTAGTTAGCTTTTCTAGGTTACTGTGCATTTAGACGGTGCAATTTTGTCATGCACTGAAAGCTTACTATAATCCTGCGAATGTTCGTCGTATGATCTGATGTTTATTTATCTTCTAGTGATCAACGTAGTTAGTGTGACTTCTTTGTAAGTGTTATTAGGTATAGTTGAAGCTTTACACGAGAAGTTGTTTACATGTACAAGAGTAGAGTATTGATGTTTTACGAAATAGTTGTGATTTTTTGATGTAGTACCTTTTCAACCGTTGGAAAACTTGTAGAGCGTGGTGTTGAAAGTTTTATCATCCAAGTTTTCAAATAACAATTTGTATAGAGTGAGTAATGATATAATTTTGTTATGTCAGCGCGAATGGTGCTGTGTCATCAAACACTTTGCAAATTACGCCAAATAAAAGACGATATAATCTCTTTGTTGTTGATGGCAATATAAATTGTACATGTAAAAGTTGTACGCTTACGTGATTAAAATAATTAATTTAAATTGTTCTTTCAAGTAAAAGGCCGTCAAGGGTTTTGTCATCATATAAAGGCAGGTTTTAAAATTGACGTAATGTAAATGGTATTGTGACAATTAGTTGTTTCAAGTGTTATTTTAGTAAAAGTCTGTGTCATCTCCTTTTTTTATGGAAAGATAAATTTTACACGTAAAAAGGTGTTCGTCCCTGTGATTGAAATTGTGTTTCTAGAATGAGTAGTTGTTATGAATGTGAGTATTGTATTGTGTGACTTCTCCCCAGTATTATTCAAATGGCAGGGTTCAATTTTACGTTTCTTTCATCTGTTTTTTATTGACGAAGAGAGGTGACGTGATTGAAACGGTATCTCAAGTATTAGTGGTTTCAATTTTTACTGCAACTAAAAGAGTCTGGGTAATTGTCGAGAGTCGAGAGTCGAGAGTCGAGAGTAACATGTCGAGAGTCGAGACTGACATGTCGAGAGTCGAGACTGAAATGTCGAGAGTCGATAAATAGTCAATAACTCTATCAATCGATAATTAATCAACTGATACATTAATGATGGTATTTCTCATTAAAGAAAAAGATGCAACCAATGATGAAATGTATTACGGATATAGTCGAAATATCTTCGGACTTCCTCTGGAATTTTCGTAAGTCTTCGTCAATCTTCGGAAATCGATCGGAAACAATCGGAAAATATTCGCGAATCCTCGTAAATGTTCGGAAATTCTGCTGTTCTTTGTAAAAATTCTCAATCATTTTTGAAAATCCTCGTAGCCAAGTCTGAGTTGTTTTAGGGTGGCTTTTGTATACTAAAACAAGACAATGCACGGGTACACGCAAACTTCAAATAACTCATTTCACGGCACTAGCTTTAAAAATGAAAAATAGACAGAATCTTTCAGTAAAATAAACTATGGTTTCAAAGGCCGATAGTAGCTGCTATCTAAAATAATTCCGCTAATCGGTTGTCATAATTTTGTAGAGCTTCACTGTGTTAATTACAAGCTCCTAACGCCAAATAGTTGTACCTTTTTTGTCATCATACCTATTGTTGTTGCTATAACCTATTTTAAAACTGAAATTTCTTCCAAGCAAAGCCGGGTAGCGTGCGAAAGGGAAAGTGACTGGGTACTCTTATCGTAACAATGTCCGGAAACACACGCACTACACAGTCACGCTAATCTCCATTTGCGGCATTTACGCTTATTTTATTTTATTTGAGCAAAGCGCAGCCTGGAGATCGCCTGGGACTTTAATTTATTGATTAATTATCGATTGATAGAGTTATTGACGATTTATCGACTCTCGACATGTCAGTCTCGACTCTCGACATGTTACTCTCGACTCTCGACATGTTACTCTCGACTCTCGACTCTCGACAATTACCCAGACTCCAAACTAAAAGGCTGTGTCATCTCTTTATTGTTGATGGAAAGATAACTTTTGCAATCTTTGACATGTGCAGTTTATCTTTCCACCAAGGACAAAGAGATTTGTTTACGTAAAAATTGAAACCATTTTATCACCAACGACATCAATTAACAATCTCGTAGCTATCTTATCAATAACGAACAGATGTCAGAAGATGAACTAATCTCCGCTCCATTCGAAAAAACCTATTTTTTTGTAAAGAAAATATTGTTACTTGTCGATTGTTGTTTTTAGTGTGAATTCAGCTGCACATAATGAGATGGAGGAGTCACATATAATTGAAGATACGAATTCAGTTGGACATGAGATGGATGATACTGGTAGCAATTACGAGGCTCCTTCCATGGAGGTCCTTCCAAATGAAATTCTTGAAATGATTGTTGATTTTTCATTAACAGGGAACCCCAGAAACATCGTGGACAACTTTAACGTTTTGAGTAGGGTAAACAAACACTTCCGAAGTATTACTACCTCATTCATTAATCGATTACCGCAAGTCAGTTATGATCGAGATATATGTGTTGGATATCACAGCATGCGGCGAATTTGTAAACTACGGGGAAAAGCAAGTGGTCTAGTCTTGGCATTGAAGGCCATAATAAGCATAATTATTCGACAACACGACAAATGCTGGACTGAAGATGGTAAACGGTAACTTCAGGCGTCGTTAATGAAATTTAAAAAAGCTAGATTAATCACGGTGGTGCAGTTACACTTTTTACTTTTGATTAAAAGTTCAGTAATATTCCATCGTTAGGTCGATCAATACAATAAACAACAAGAAAGTTTTTATAGAGTGCATAGCAGTATTCTCAAAATTAACGGAAATGTCAACAAATATGATGCGTGAACAGGCTATGACATTATTTGTCAACTCCTGTAATTCTGTAATTACCTTTCCTTTCGAGTATGAATTCAAGATCGTACGACATTCCAATGCATGAATTAGTATTCTTGGAGCGTCGTCTCCGTTGATTTAAGAGAGCGTCTCCACAAGAATCAGACAAAATCGGAAAATAGCGGCAAAAATGTGAAAACTCAAAAACGCTCAAACTTTGGCTGTTAGTAGTCCATATTGAGTCATTCATTGCTATGTGGTTCATTTGTCAAATAATTTATTGTTTTGGCAGAAAATGACGAAAATCAATTTCAGGGCTCCATACAAGAAAATTTGGCTTGAAAATTAGCCATTTTTAAGCAAACCGCTTGCTTTAATTATTAATCCAGAAGACATCCACTTGATATCAGCGTATTCTATGACTTTTCCAGGGTCTATTTTATAATTTCCATAAAGATTGAAAAACTTATGACACTGAGAGAGGCCTGAAAAAAATCCCCCTGTTTCTCTATGGCAATTACTAGCTCGATTGAAAAAATTATTTACCCTACTACCTTTATCACAAATCAAATGAAATTTAGGAATTACACTAAAAAGGAAATGGCCTTTCAACTGATATAATTTTTTTTCTGGGGAAATTATATTGCGCTCTGTGAGAGAGCGCTCAAAATGGCCAAAAAATGATATACGTGACTAGTGGATTGCGTGACATACCGTGACCGTAGCACATATTTCAGTGCTGCTTTAGTCAAAGAAATGGTAAAATCCAAATTCCTGCCTTGGGGATATTAAAAAACACTTTCTTTTGAGAATCTCAGTATTTGTCGTACATCATTGATGCTTCCCACAATGATGTGACGTAAGAAAATGGTTTATTTCACTGTGTGAATTGTACTTTGGCTTATAAGAAATTCTCTGATATCCACGCTATTTGAACTTAATCTTGTGTAATCTTGTTGTTTTTCTAACATTCATTCTCAGCTAAACACTTCTCCGGTTGGGTACTAATTTACATATCATACATGTATGTGTTACAAGAGGGTTACCAACTTTAAATGTATAAATACTAGGGTGGATCTAAGGGGTGGGGTCAAGGGTTTCTGGACCCCCTTTTCCATGATGGTAGATACTTTAAGGATAAACAAATTACATTGCTTTACGCGTTTTGACACCTAGCGGGAATTGTATCTATTTCTACATTTACATATAAATATAATTTCTTTTTCATCCATACTGTTGTCAGAACTTACTCATTTAACATGTGACAATAAAGACTGTTATTTGTTATCTGTAACATCTTTGAGTACCAACTAAATTAACACTATTCTGCCTGGGCTTTGTTTTTCATTCATGAGCCTGGGGGAGGGGGGGGGGGGGGGGGAGGCAGAATGTCCTCCCCCCCAATATATCTTCATAAGTATTTATACAAAAGAAATGAAACTTATATGGTGTGTAAAGCATCAAAAAATGTTTATTTTGGTAACAGTCACGTGTCGATCACGACGTCATATCACGCCAAATTGACGTCATACGTTTAAAAAATCCGCCATCTTGGATCCGCCATCTTGGATTGCTAAATCTTTCGGAAATGTCAGAAAATCTCCAAATTTGATTTGAAAAAAATCAAGAAAAATATAGGGATACAGAAACTGTGAAGATTTTGGAAGACACTCTTAATAAAAAGCAAAATCACATAAAACCCGAAAGAATTAGATTAAAAACACCTAATTTGAATAAAACAACCTGTCAAAAATTGATAGCTATGGAAATGTCAAGTCACGTGATCAAAACATTGACGCACCAACATGTTGCCAGATAATTTTTTAGGAAAGTCACAAAGTTTGGCTACATTTCCTTAAAGTAATAAAGGTTTTAAATCAGCGCGGGCACTTTCCGCCCCCCCCCCCCCCCAGGCAGAATAGGGTTAAACTAATTTAAATACCCTTTTGGAAAACTATCTTTGAAAAGCGCCGGCTTACTAAGCTCGTCTCTCAGGGAAAATTTATATAATTATATAGTCAGATTTTCGTATAATCATCGATACTTTTTAGAGTTAGATGAAAATTGTCATATTCTTTTTCTTCTTTTTCTTTTTCGATATGTAACTTTATATTTTTGGAATATTTCTTCTTTCCTTTTTAAATTATAAATATTTTCGACTATTTTTATAAGAACAATTATTTATGTACATATTTTATTGTAAAAATTTAAAAAATCGTTCTCTGGTTAAAAATTTAAAAATATGAGCTTTCGGTTGCCAGTCTGCAACCTTTGACAACCTTATTTACTGCATCGCACATAGGTTTACACCAGCTGTGATTCTTTTTCACAGCTGATCTATTATTATTATTATTATTATTAATTTGCTGGCTCGTGAGAAAATCGCCATAGCCGTACGCGAATAATCTCTCCCTGTTGCTATCTTTCGCAATCCTTATCGCTTTAGAGACGTCGGTCGATCGTCCTTCTTCCTGGTTCTCTCTCCAATTTGAAACTTGACATTTAGGTACTGCTTTTCTTTGTCGGTAAATTCAAAGCCTTCATGACTGTGTCGATATCAGTGCCCATCCCATCGTGAGAGTAGGTGTGGCTGGTAGTGATGATCTACTTCCCTCTACATGTATCACTGTTGGAGCTTTGCTTGCGCCACAGTTCAGTTTAGTCGAATAGTCTAACATGGCCTTGTCATAGAGCATTTCGTGCGCAAATATAGAAATAGATACAATTCCATGTTAAATGAGTAAGTTCTGACAACAGTATGGATGAAAAAGAAATTATATTTATATGTAAATGTAGAAATAGATACAATTCCCGCTAGGTGTCAAAACGCGTAAAGCAATGTAATTTGTTTATTCTTAAAGTATCTACCATCATGGAAAAGGGGGTCCAGAAACCCTTGACCCCACCCCTTAGATCCACCCTAGTATTTATACATTTAAAGTTGGTAACCCTCTTGTAACACATACATGTATGATATGTAAATTAGTACCCAACCGGAGAAGTGTTTAGCTGAGAATGAATGTTAGAAAAACAACAAGATTACACAAGATTAAGTTCAAATATCGTGGATATCAGAGAATTTCTTATAAGCCAAAGTACAATTCACACAGTGAAATAAACCATTTTCTTACGTCACATCATCGTGGGAAGCATCAATGATGTACGAAAAATACTGAGATTCTCAAAAGAAAGTGTTTTTTAATATCCCCAAGGCAGGAATTTGGATTTTACCATTTCTTTGACTAAAGCAGCACTGAAATATGTGCTACGGTCACGGTATGTCACGCAATCCACTAGTCACGTATATCATTTTTCGGCCATTTTGAGCGCTCTCTCACAGAGCGCAATATAATTTCCCCAGAAAAAAAATTATATCAGTTGAAAGGCCATTTCCTTTTTAGTGTAATTCCTAAATTTCATTTGATTTGTGATAAAGGTAGTAGGGTAAATAATTTTTTCAATCGAGCTAGTAATTGCCATAGAGAAACAGGGGGATTTTTTTCAGGCCTCTCTCAGTGTCATAAGTTTTTCAATCTTTATGGAAATTATAAAATAGACCCTGGAAAAGTCATAGAATACGCTGATATCAAGTGGATGTCTTCTGGATTAATAATTAAAGCAAGCGGTTCGCTTAAAAATGGCTAATTTTCAAGCCAAATTTTCTTGTATGGAGCCCTGAAATTGATTTTCGTCATTTTTTGCCGAAACAAAAACATATTTCACAAACAAACCACATAGCGATGAATAACTCAATATGAACTACTAAAAGCCAAAGTTTGAGCGATTTTGAAATTTTGAAGTTTGCCGGTCAAAGTTCGATTTTTCTGGAGATGCTCTCTTAAGCTTCATCTGAGTCGCAACCATCGAAAACCTTCCACTCGGTTTTCGTACAATATTTGGACAAAGTCAATCAAGTTCCGTATGCGAAGCCGGTCGCTTCGCCAACAAGTTAACTCGCCCACACTGAAGTCAACTCGCCTACATCATGTACCTAGTAATTAATTTGTTTAATAAGAGAACAGCGCGTACAAGTGTTCTAAAGACGCTGGAATAATCCTGGGGAATAACCTCGTTCTAAAAGCATGTTTACGTGTATAAATACGCGAAAGATATCAAGAAAGATAACAGGAATGTTCAGGTGTATTTCTTGTTCTAAAAACGTGTAAGCGAGCACGTACACAGTATAAACATCATTACATGTGTATAAATTGACGATCTTGCAACGTTTTTCAAACACTTCGCAATGCATTGAGCGTGCACCTATATAAAAACAGAAACGCTCGGACAAGGCTTGACATACTTACTTACATGACATCGACAGCAGACAAGACTTCTAACCGCAGATCGAGCATAACGCACGCAACACTGACGTTTGTCACGGAGGCCCATCAGTTCTATGCCTCGATTCCAAGTGAAACCAACACAGTACGATAACTCCTCGTTTTCTTTCCTGTAATGTTACAACAATTTACCTCAATGTATTAACTCCTCTGTAACATCGATACTTGTAACTCTTGCGGTCGAAGACGTCAGTGTTATCTTTAGTTTAATCAGTCCGCCGATCATCTGTTCACAAAAGCGCGACATTCTTTTGTATCTTGAATGAAGGAAATGGCGGTCGATTTTTACATACGTTTGTAGTTCTGTTTCAATTTTTCAGTTAATGCACTCTATGGATTTTTTTTGTGTTAATTCTACTAGCTGTTAGCAGTTTTTATTGCGTGCGTCATGTATCCAGCATGATCCAGAGAACAGATAATAATCTACGGAATGTAAATTAGGCTACGACCTCGTCGATGATGCATACAAGATTTACGAATGAACTTTATAATTTTAGAAACTTTACACGTCACCCTTCGAAGCTATCCGTATATCGGATACTATTTTTTGAGCTAAAGCTATAAAGTTCCCGCTTTTAGCATTTATTAATAGGACTTGTTTCCATCACGCTTGAACCGGTTCTGCAAAACGTTTTCTATTCATTCGTCTAATAGTTCGTGCGCGAGCTTCCCTACAAAAAAGACCCTAGTTGTCCAGCTCTGTTATAAATTTGGCCGGCGTATGGCCGTTAACCTCTGTAATGGAAATAATTATGCACATCTTAATTAATTATTTTTGTGTTTCAAACGCAATGAAACGCGTTTCTTCTGTTTGAAACGCCTTCAGTTTGAAACCGTTTGAAACACATTTGAAATGCATTTGAAATAATTTGAAATGCGTTTGAAAAGCATTTCAAACGCTGCGTTTAAATGCGTTTGTAAAAAATCACCTTAAGCCCCCTTTTCCTATGGAGGGTCACATATTTTAATAAATTATTTATTTATTTTATTTATTTATTATCTACTCATTTAGTCACACGCGCGCGCGAGGGGTGAAGTCAGAGAAGAAAGTATTGCTGAGGGACCAAATAATTTTGTTTATGCTAGCGTGAATTTACAACTCGAATGCTGCTGTGTAAAGAAAGATATTACAGTATGACGACAATCAGAAGAGTATGAGTGATGAGTGATTTGAGAATTTTGTTATGTCAGCATGAATGCTGCGAATGCTGTTGTGACAAAGATCAAAGCCGCGTGCTGGATTGCAGAAAATTAATTCACCGCGCTTTCGGGAGTCTGACGTTAGACATCGTGACAAAATGATATTAGAAAATGGATTTTAGATCTACTATTGTTAAGTGTGTTAAATTTTTTTCGAAACGAGGAATGATTTTAATATGAAAATATCTTCTAAAATTAAAGACGAACTTATCTGCTTGGTTTGTAGACGAAAGATAAGATCATCTCATTTGAGCACAGTTTCCGTTGTTTTAAGAAAACAGTGGGTGATTGTATTCAAATTAGCTTGGGTTTCAAGTCTTGTACTGATCAAAATGACATGAAGGTAAATAAACTGAACAGAGTTTGTTGTCCGCAACTGAGAAGTCGGCGAGCTAGTTTACGAGAGCAAAGTGTTGCTAAAAGTGACCTAATAAATTTGTTACGTTAAACGTGAATCGTGCAGTGTACTGTAATTACCCAGTTCAGTTAGCTAGGATATGAGCAGAGTCACGTCACGCGCGAGGAGCGAAGCCCGGGGAGGGGGGGGGGGGGGGGGCGGTACTCCCAAAAAAATTTGGGTAGGGGTGTGCCGCTGGACTATAAAACCCCTTAACCTGTACCGACTACAAAACGCTAATTTTGCGACCCTGTTCCAGACTAAATGTTAAAAAAGATACCCTGTTCCAGACGATTTTTAACGATTTTTTTCTAACCCAAAAGGCTAAACTAGTAAGCAGCAGTTGTAAAGCTTCTTTAAATTCAAAATGGATTAATGACAAACAATTGCAAGAAACTTTATGTGACATGTAATTTACAATTTACGGACAAATGTATCTATCGATTGACAGGATTTTGCTGCGGCCTTTCTATTTCGCTCTTCTGTGACCTCTGGCTCTGTTCGGTCCATTTTATCCAATATTGACACACATGCTGAGCCCTTTTGCAGTTCATTATTGGGGTACCCAGTCTTCTCTCATTTTGAGATCCTGGGGATTAAAATTCCGTATGAGGGTTTTAGGTCGAATTTATCGTTAACGTTAAATTCAGCTTATAGAATCTCAAGATCTGGTCCAAAATTTAATATGTCACCCAGCAAATCTACAAATGGCGGACCTTCGATGTTATCTTCGTTGATTCAGGCTTCATTTCCAGACTACACCAGTTAGCGAATTAGAGCTTTTCATTCACTTTATTGACAGCCATCGGTCCACGGACGCACCTGTCGCATCCCTCGCCTTACGGGCCTGATTATTTTAGTGTGGTTAGCCAAAGCAAGAGATGTTGCCTTAGGGCTAGGGTTATCAAATGCAATACACCAAAGAAAAAAATAACAAAACCAACAAAGTTGCTGCACTATCCTCAACGGCGACAACTCGGAGAACGAAGTCTTGACCTATATTATCAATTGAGAGGTCTGGTGAGAGTTAACGAAAGCCATTGGCGTGGAAATGTTTATATCTAGTATGTCTAGTATACATGTTATAAAGGGATGATGTGGATTCATGACTGCTGGGTAGAGAAAAATATAACTTACTGATTGAAATCGTGAGAGTCCCTAACCCATTTCGTTTAATCGGCTCATGGGCTATATGTATGCGCATTCTCTGAGTAAAAAATGCAGTAGCCATGAGCACGCCTCGCGGGCCTATTTTTACTCTTGAGTGTAGACAAGTTTGCAGTAAATAAATAAAATAATACAATTATTTTTACAGTAGTTTTTTCTGGATTGTTCAAGTGCAATGATTATAAATGAAATAAGTTGATTTGATTTTCCACTTTCTTCTATATTTTGTACATGTATTTCATTGTTATGTTTCAAAGGGAATAAAAAGGTTCAGTGGGCTTACCATAACATTGATCAAGTTTTACATCAAAACCCTGAAGTGTTACACCGACGATAGTGTTTTTTACTCTCAGTTATGTACAATTTATGCATATTTTTAGGCACAGTTTACTCACGTTCAGGTGTGGCTTATAGCCCGGGTTATGGTCATGGTTATGCAATTATTTTGGAACGTGTTGATTAAATTTCAAAGCTAAATTTGCATATTGTTGTTTACATTACGTTTGGTGAAATAACCTCACAATTTTTAACTGTTTTTAAAATGATTAAAAAAAAAAATGATTTTATTTATTTATATACTTGTGCTGTAAGCGCATCAATTGAGTTTTTTAAATGCACCTATAAAAACATTATTATTATTATTATTATATTTTCTGTAGCTCGGAGTTTTTTATTAGGGGGAGTATATATTGAGGCCTTATGTGCCACAACAAGGTTGGAAATTAGACAAATTGTTGACAGAATTTGTGTTTATATGACGTAAACACTTTGTTTTATGTATGCACTGTAAATGTAGATTTTTCATGTCCAACAATGTTAGGATCGTGTATCCCGTCAAAATAGGCCATGTTCGGGCTTATGTACAGGATCCAGAAGTAGCATACACCTCACTCAGACTTTCATAAATCACACCTATATTTTTTAAAATTAGTGGGTTGACAACAAAGCGCCAAAATGCAGCTTTATAATATGCACCAGGAGTTGTAAACAGGGCTGTGTCCAGATTATATACTACATCTTTCGCCCCTGTAAAGTGTCCATAGTCCAAAATTCTGAAAATCTGCAGTTCTGCTAGTGAGATACATGTGACAACCATATTTCATATTTTAAAACAGCTGGCTGTGCATATATAAAAGGCAATCAGAGTAGACTATGAGTAGTCCCTAATTTTTCTCAGATCAAGCGGGCAGGCGCGCGCAAAGCGCGTGGAAATATCCTTGCTTGAGAAGACGCGGCGTGAAGAGGCGCGAAAAATTAGGGACTACTACGGTGCCCCATAGGTGCCATACTCAATTTTTTTTATCTCGAGATAATTTAGCCGTGTTCGGTTTAGTTATCCCGAGATAATTTTTTATCCCGGGATAATTTTTTATCCCGAGATAATTTTTTATCCCGGGATAATTTTTTTTCCCAAGATAATTTTTTATCACGAGATAATTTTTTATCCCGGGATAATTTTTTATCCCGGGATATTTTTTTTAACCCGAGATAACTTGCGATCCGAACGAACATAACCAAGATGGCGGCCAACATGACATCTTTGTTGTTTGTGGTTCTTTGGAGTTTGTTTCATGGTATGGCATAGCATAAAAAATGTTGACAGGCCAAACACGACTCCTACATTCGTGACATTTTTACAATTGCCGTTTTGTATTAAACTGGCGGTCTTTCGACCTTGTAATTTGCCATATGTTTTCTTTGTTAGGTTTGCTTTGGCTCGTTCTATTGCAAGAGTTCTCTCTCTGCATGTGTTTTCTCTGGAAGTACTCTAAAGGATCCGAGAAAAATCCGTGTAGGATGTTTTAAATCTCTTGCGCTTATCGTGAAGTCGGGCCCGACGTTTTGAATATAGCTTTAGCAATAGGAGTGACTCGCTAACAGATATCATATTTGTCTTGGTCCAGAGATTACTATAGCTTCTACAAAGCTGCTAGATTTGTTTCAGAGAGATGTTGTGTGCCTGATGCGAAGGCTACCTTTCTTGTATCGATTTGTTTGAGCGTTCTGTCTCTTGAGCTCCTTGCTTGTTATCTCCTCTGTTCGTTGTGTGACTTTCTAAAATCAGTTAAATATCTCTCGACAGTCTGTTGACTGTTTTACATGTAGTATTTGTCACTCTATGGATTTGTTTTCAGGCAAGACCATGGTTTCGATCCTCCATTTGGATCTCATCAGTTGCTGGTATTCGACATTCTGCGGCAAGATAGAATCTTTCCGTTCCGTTGAGTGTATCCCGATCTCGTGATAAAAAATTATCTTGTGATAAAAAATTATCTCGGGATAAAAAATTATCACGAGATAAAAAATTATCCCGGGATAAAAAAATATCACGAGATATATAATTATCTCGGGATAAATAATTATCACGAGATAAAAAATTATCCCGGGATAAAAAATATCACGAGATAAATAATTATCTCGGGATAAAAAAATTAGGTATGGCACCTATGGGCCACCGTAGACTACCGACATAGCCCCAGCTTTTGAATTATGCGTTGCTCTCACAGCGCAAAATTCTGATTGGTTCTTTCTTGGAGATCTGTCAACAATCTGTCAATATGCGCAAGCCGATGTCAACACTCAAGGACTTAGGCTGATCGATTACAGGCCTGAATCGATCAGCTGCCAAAAATAGATGCGTTAAAGCCGTTAAAACCAAAACAAATCGAAGCACTGGAGGCGCTCTTTGCTGGTCGAGACGTTCTCGCGATTTTACTATTGATCGATCGTCGAGCTTTGCCAGTTTTCGCCGTGTCCAACGGTGATGCTACTCGGCTTGACTTGGAATTAACTGAGCTCGAGCAAGGCCGGGGAACGTGTCAGTCTTGTAAACCTTTCAGTCGCAATCTGCGAAACCGATTCATCAACAACAACAGCACATTCACAAGGAAACCCCATGCAGTTGATTCAGGAAATCGGTGAGGAGAGATTTCTCGACTCTGCCCGTTTGGAATTTCGAAAATATTTTCGGTTGAAATCCTTCTCTTAAAATCTCCGTAAAAAGTGTTGAAGTTGCAGCCACAAACACGGCAGAAATCGTTGATGCTAGGCTTTTTCTGAGGCCTTCCTATCGCTTTTTTAGGCGTCTCAGCCATTTTGAGATGGCTTCCTGTGAAACATCCACAAAGAAAAGCGCATTCCTTCGGCCCCTGGTCTGTGATAAACATCTCCCACAGTTCATCAATGACAAGCGCAAATGACAGCAAGAAAGACGATATGAAATTGACACCCAAAAATCACTCGGCCGTGAAGGGTCAAACGCTGGGGCTATGTCGGTATAGTCCCTAATTTTTGCGCCTCTTCGCGTCGTGTCTTCTCGCGCGAGGATATTTCCACGCGCTTCGCGCGCACACACCCGCCCGATCTGAGAAAAATTAGGGACTACTCGTAGTCTACAGTCAGAGTGAAGACATTTGGGTTTTCACAATACAATTTTTTGGTATGATATTTTAAAGAACATGTTCATTGATTGTTAAAAAATGAATGCATAATTCGTTTTGAGCAATGATACATTTTGATGGAAATATTATGTAAGAACACATGTTTCACTGATCATTGTTTCTTTGCTTGTGTTATTTCTCCAGTTCAGGTCAGTCTAATCCAACTTTTTACTTGTCTAAGAATGGAAAAGAATTTGTCCTGAGGAAAAAACCACCTGGAAAGCTACTTAGAGGAGCACATCAGGCAAGTATCAAATAACAAACGTAATAAAAGTGTTAGAGTTGAATTGAGTGTGGTAAAACCAAAACCAAAGTAATCACTCTGAGTATCACTCTGGCCAATCACAACAGAAGAAAACAAAAGGAACCACAAGAACTTGAAGCAAATGCATGTAACACTACTTAAGCGCAGGAACACGCGTGTGACCAAGTCATGATAATCAATATCACTGCTTTTAGTTTAGCAAAACCAAAGTATTACTTTTGACACTCTAATGTGTGAAGGTTACAAATGGCATACATATCACTGAACCAGCTTCTGTGGACCAAAAAATTAACGAAATAGCATTTTAGAGTGTGAATACGCACCAAAACGAGTGCAAATATGAGACCGTATTACACGGGTCTTAGTCCTCCTGACCGCGCGCTATGGAAAACACTGTTGAGCATATTGGATTTACTGAATAGATCTCGGACACTTTTGCTCAAGATCTTCCTGAGTTTGCTGCAAATTTTTGAAGGCAAACTGCCAAGTAGTATACAAATTATAATGGCTACCTGTGTCCATGTGTGTTAATATTTGGTCATTCTTTTGTTTGTAAAGATAATTCTGTTGACAAGGAAATCAATTTAATGTACATGTAACAATATTTATAAACTGCCCCTCAGCATGGCCATTTTACTTCCAACATTGACTATTAAATTTTATTTATTCCGTTTAATTCAATAATTTTGGAGGCGATCATCAGGCAGCAAGAAAATAATCACAACCAAAAGGCGCTTCGTAAAGGAAGTTTGCTCTCCTTGTGGTACATGACTTGTAGCTTTCTTTCTAGAATATCACAAAATTATTTGTTAACTCTTCAGCTGCTGTCACAGTCAGTGGTAAAGTCAGCATAATTTCAATTCCATGTTTTTATTGCAGGTTGACAGAGAATATAGAATACTGTCTGCCTTGCACAGTGTTTCATTTCCAGTTCCCAAGCCTTACTTGTACTGTAAAGATGTTTCTGTTATTGGTACAGAATTCTACATTATGGAACATGTCACAGTAAGGTCTTAATTTTGTTATTGTAGAGTTTTTAAGAAGAAATTATATATACTATTTATTACTGTGCTGCTATCTGCTAAAGCACTATTATTGTGGTCAGTGTGCTCTAGCTGCCATGTAAGTTAGGCCTGGGTTAAGGGACATATTTTGATAGAAATTACTCTGATGGAGCTGCACTATAATTTACAGTTAGAATAATGTAATATTTTATTCATGTTTAATTACGTCTGACTGATGTTTTGATTGACATGTAATTACCTTGGACAGTAAGCTTGGCGTGGGAACATTTTGTACTAGTAGGCACAGCACTACAAATGTGCATGCTGTTTACTGACAGAGCGAGAAGTTTAGAGCGTGCAAGTTGATACTTACAATGTATATTATTAGAGAGACTCTAGAGAAATGTTTCTTTAAAAAAAAAGTTGATTGATATTTTTCCTTTAGGGATGTGTATTTCGTAAACCTTCTCTACCCAATCAGTCGACGGATGAAAGAAGAGCTATCTACAATGCCATGATTACTACCTTGGCTAAGTTGCACAGTATCAATTGGAACAATCTGGGACTTTCTGATTTTGGCCTTCATACCAACTACTTAAGGAGGCAGGTAATGAGTGAGCAGCTTTGCTAATTATTTATTAATTTAACTTTAGAATAAGTTATTGTGTGGCCTACCCTAAATTTCATATTTTAAAAAAGGGGGAAAAAGCAATATTTAAAAAGCCTCAATTCTTAGTTACTCAGGGATGAGGTGTACAAAAGACAGATTGAGTAGTGGGTGCCCTCTGTGTGTTGTTTTTGCAAGATCAGCCAGGATACTGGCCGTGAGTTTTATACAAAACCAAAGAGGCTGTGACCTTCCGTCCCTATGGTCCACACAGTACACTGTAAATTTTATACTCCTACCAAAAAATGAAAAGAAAAGAAAATCAAAGTCTTCTATGAGCCAACTTGGGAACGAATAAATTAAATATGCATAAATTAATTTCTCAATTACAGCCCATCAACCAACTGAGTGAAATTTGTCCACCAAATGCTCTAAAGACCTCTAAACCGTCCATTGTATTCATGAGTTCAAAATGTTTCTGATGGCTTAGATCTCGGTGGACTGAAACTAACAAGTGCACTACCACACTACGACAACAATTCAGCGCTTGATCGTCTTCCTGGGCAGCAAGCGGCCACCCTCGGGGAAATGGAAAGTGGCTGCTTAATAGGGGTTGCCCGCTTAATAGAGGTTTTATTTACAGTGTTATACTGATATTACGACTTTGATAGCTGGCCGCTTAATCGGGGTTGGCCGCTTAATAGGTGAACGCTCAATAGGGGTTCGACTGTATAACATGTTCGACTGCCGTTTCGCTAATTGAAACATAGCTCTCTCACAGCTGCAACCAATCCTTCAGAAAAGACTCAGTTTTCATGGGTTTCTATTATTAACAAAACCAAACTGTCTATAGTTAACAGAAACAAGCTCACAACTTACACATTTAACCCGTGGCCTTTTTCAGATTTCTAAAGTCAACTGTGTTAGACGCCTATTAACAAATTAAATCATATCTTGAAGTACTTGTATCACTTTCATATACCGACTGCAACAAATTAATCACAGAGACACAGGCAACCAACGGTATACAACATCAGGATTATTATACGAAATAACGTGTTTTCCGTTTGCTAATTGAGTGTTCGAAAATCGAACATTCGATTGCGTTCGATTGACCTACAACTTTTTTGTGAGTTCGATTACATGTATGTTCAATTACCGAACTTAATCGAACTTAATCCATGGATTGAGTTCCATTAAGTTTGATTGCGTCCGATTAAAATTCCGTTCGATTTCGTTCGATTAGATACACCGGGCACAAAACTGCCACCAGCTATAAAACTAGGTGAATTAGTGGAATGAACTTCACGACAACTTGTACCGTGGACGAAGCGTGTTGTACCACACATAATTTTGTTTTCTTTCTAGGCTTCAATAACACGATAAACCAGATCTTGTAACGCTAGTGTGACGTTATTCCTTATGAGTTTCAAATGTCCTTCCAAGGCTTCCATTCATTTTCGGTATGCTTGGAATCCAATAATTATTAATTAACTGCTAGTTAATATTATCTCATTCCATCGTCTCCCTAAATCTGTTCACGAAATCACGGAGTTGCTGGTATAAAGACAGTTATCCCGACAGCCAAAGAACCATACATTAGGTCAAGAAACTCCAGCAGAATGTTACGGCTTCCCGTATTTCGATTTGTCTCTGTCACTTGAAGTATACATGAACGCTTATCAGCGTAAGTAAACATACGCGATCTCACTTGAGGTCTACTCATACTATGAAAGTATGAACCCACCTACTGAATGAAATTTTTTTATCAGTTATTTTGATTAGTAATATTATCTTATGCTAACAGTTACCTTTTTTGCCTTATTTAACCTGATATTTCGCCCGCGAACATGTACAATAAATAATATTGATCTCAACCCGTAAGCCTTTGCTGTACAACTGATCTTGTAACGCTAGCGTGACGCCACTGAATTTCTTTGCTCCTGTTTAATAAGACAGCGAAAAAATGTGACAAGGTCAAACTACAGGACGTGCGTGGTATGCAAATGTGTTCTCAAAGGATTAGGAATTGTGAACATATTTGAGCTATTGAAAGAATATAATCCTCTCTCATTGTCAATGCTTCAAACGTCCTGCACTGTTCTCCTAACTCTTCAAGACCCTTGAAAAATCCATTTGAAGTTCGAGTTGTAAGCGGTAAATTACCCAAACACGAAATTTTACGAATCATCTCAAGTCTATTTGTTGTTCATTTATTTCAGTTGAAAACCTAGGTGAACAAATGAAAGAAGCTTGAAACGCGCCATTTATAACTATTTCTCGATCTCGATCGATCCATGCCGCTCGAACCCCCAGACCCTCCCCTCTCATAGGCGTTTTGCTCCACCGATCCCCACCCCCTGCATCCAACTCTCCACCCTCCCCTCTCACCAAAACCGCCCCCATGGGTAAGGAAGGTGACCATTAGATATCGCGGGCTCAGCCTCATGAATAATTTAATGTATAAATTAATATCCATGGATTTAATGCATTACATTGAAGTTAACAGAACCGACCTCACCAAGTGAAATTTGTCCACCAAATGCTACAACTTGCTCATGCGCATGCGCGCATTCCCAAGTTAAAAAGAACAGTATTTTAAAAGCTACAGCTTGCGCCACTTAGGGATCAGGTGTTGAAAGATCTAGTGATTTTCCCGGTTTGAAGAGCCTGTTGACAGATTAGACCAACAATTAATTTCATTTTGCTGCTAACGTATTTGATGACTTGATGAAAGCCGGAACCTCTAGAACTCAATTTTGTAATATGCTGCCCTCTATTAAGCCACCTACTTCGCCAAGATGGACTGAAAAATAAGTTTTCCTTAAACATTTATTTTAATGTGCATTAGCTGATTTATTAAAGTGCCCCTGCAATCAAATTGTTGATATTCATGTTTTTACATTTTCGTGTACAATATGACTTTCTTACTCATCTTGCCAAATTTCAACCCATTACGAACATAATTATAGAAGTCTATTTTTTTTTACTTTTATTTCCAAGAATTTATGGCTGCCATTACTTGACCTTATTCCAAGGCTTCATTGTGAATTAGAGAAAGTGACGTCAAAGGCTCAAAAAATACCTCACAGGTTGAAATTATAATTATTATTAGTATTAGAAAATTCGTTAGGAAGAGCAACAAAACTTTGGACTAACTTGTTCTTCGTTCTTGTTCTTCGTCCAAAAAATAGACTTCTAATGTTCGTAATTTTTGGATTGGCAAGATATGTAAGAAAGTCATCTTGTACACGAAAATGTAAAAAAAAATGAATATCAATAATTTGATTAAGCCTCCCAGTGAAAATGTTAACCATATTTTGAGCTTGAGTTTAAGGTTAACTACATTGTATATTGATTTGTTTTAAATTAGGTATCAAACGTGGAGAAAGCAGTACAGAGCATTCAGAAACTCAACGGATTAGTGCAATGGAAAATCTAATATCTTGGCTGGAAAAGAATGTTCCTCCTACAAACACACAAAAGACAGGTGACAATAAAATATGTAGCTCATATCCCAAGGATATGCACTATGCACAGTAATTACGTACAATCATGTATTAGCATCAAGGAAATTCTTATTGACTTCAAATATGCAAGTCACAAGGTATAACCTGGATGGGATACATTTTTGGGTTGAGGGGGAGTGGTACATGAGTTTGAAGTTCTTCTGGCCGATGTTTGGATTGTCTATAGTTGCTATAGTTACGTGACTGAGTCTTTTGGAGTGAATAGGGATGTTTGGCACCTGATCACACTGGTAAAGATGAAATGATTCTCACAGAGTGTTAATTAGCAATTTGCATTATTATTATTGCTTTTTTAGTCTGGCAAAAAAATTCAAGGCTACAACAGGATTCAAATCCATGACCTCCACCAAACCAGTGTGATGTTCTATACCAACTGAGCTATTTAGCCTGAAAAAATTTCGAGACCAAGTTAGGTTTCAAACCCATTACCTCCAGGTTACCTCAGTTGGATCGCATGAATCCCATTAGGGACTGGTCAAAAAGTATAGGGTGGGGTGGGCCGGAAGCAGAGAGGGGGTGGGTCATCAGTTTTTGAGCCCTTAGTAAGGGGTGGGTCGTTCAATTTTCAGCTACCCATGGGGAATGGGTCATCCTATTTTATAACAGGAATAGACACACTTAAAAAACATAATAAAATATTGTTTTTAACAATCGAAGGCTTGATTCTGCTGGAAGATCCTGGTCAGGAGCAGTTGGTCACACATTTGAAGCGGGGCAGCTTTACTGATCTGCAATCTATTTTTGTACATAAAACACATCTAGCCGAAAATTATTATTATAAAAAACCTCTCAAACCTCTTTTGTGTCTTTTTGTATAAAACGTAATTTTATATAATATTTATATGAATGGGTTTTTTTTTTGCATTTCATTGCTGTATTGTTCCATCTACAAGACTACAAGTAAAAGGCAACTAAAATGAATTTTGGATTATCACCGAGAACCAGGAGCCCCATTACCCGGAGCCTCCATACGTACTATATCCTTGAGTCAACCCTGTCCCGTTTCATTTTATTTTTAGAATTGTTCTCCCGCGAAATTATCTTGTTTCCGCTGACCGCTGACGTCCCCCCACTGAGGACCAAAAAATTAAAAAAAAATGGCGGCCAAATGGGGGAATCCCACTCTTGGTTCCTTCGTCCGTTTTCCTTTACAATTTCACGTCCGTTCCTATTCTTTTACAACCCGAGGGAAACTGGTTGTTTAGCTGACTGGAAGTTAATAAAACAACTTGATTGAACTGAAAGCGAATGAATGTCATCTTGAACAAAACTTTCATCATTCGATAGTTGTCTTGGTCTGTCTTGTTCGAGTGGTGTTCTTTGTGTGGTGTTGTATTCATTGCTACATGTATTTCGCCATGTAAGCCTTTCGAAATAGATTCGAAATGAAGCGCTTCTGTAGAGGATTCGGGTCTTTCCGAGATCCATAGCAGTAAAACAGGGAAAACCTTAGCGGCTAATATTTGGATTTCGGCCGTCGTGGAGGCAAATGGCGAGCTCGAGCGGTCATGGCAGCGAAAAACACGATACTAATGTTGTACCCGAAGTGAAAAATGTGAAGGATATCCAGCGAATGGGACTCCAGGAAAAGAAAGCTAGCAGGTTCTGCAGAGAATAATAAGGTGACAGGCCTACACGACTACTACAGCTCGTGACATTTCATTTTGTACATTTTTCTGTTTCTCTATTATAAATTTGGTTTGCTTGGAAGGCGGCTGCACGCCTTTCAGAGATGGAAGGCGGCTGCATTGGCAGGTTAGGTTTGCTTCAAGCGTGTTTCTAACGCGCAATATATGTTTTATTATGAGGAGGATTTTCGAGTAGAGCCTTCGACTGTGTTACCACTTCTAGAAAAATTGGCTCAGAGGTCATGGTTTTTGATTTCCTGTCAGGCTTCCGTCCTTTACGAAAGCTTACAAATAATTTGTTTAGATAGATGCTAAGGTCTAAACTCTAATAATAAATGCTAATAAATGCTAATAAATGCTAAATGATAAATGATAAATCTGTCGGAAAGAGAAATCGTAACAATCTGAACTTTCACTGTCTTTCACTCGATTCCGCCATTATTATCGCTGTGAGCTGAGATCACCGGCGTGTGACGTATAACAATAACTTTGTTCTGATTGGGGCATTCTAATGAGTTGCGCGGGAATCTGTGAGCCCCCGCGGTGTTCTAAAAATAAAATGAAACGGGACAGGGTTGACTCCCAGGATCAGTATGGGAGATGGAGGCTCCGGGGTGTATGAAGAACAAGCCTTGCCCCTCCAGTCCACAATCCAGATTTTCCATACAAATCCTTGTACCATGGCTTGTACATGGCTTGTACATGGCTTGTACATGGCTTGTACATGGCTTTGTATCATGCGCTTGTGCATTGTATATATTTTTCATCTTTGTGTAGTTTTTCATTTTCATTATAAATTGCTGATTAAAAAATCTTACATATTAAATTTGTTGTTCCCATTAAACACTCGCGGTATTAGGACATGGGATCTTTTAAAAAGTTGAAAGAGTAATAATTGTTCATTTTTAGATGCTTTTGTATTCTTGGTTAAGAAATATAAATCTAAATGTAATTCAACACCACCTATCAAAGTTCATATGGCAAATATGGTTTCAATTGGATTATGCAACCAAAAATTTCAAGGTGTCATAAAGGGAGTGGGTCGTGTAATTTTCAACCTTCATGTAGGGGTGGGTCAACTCAGTTTTGTGCCAAAAGGAAAGGGGGTGGGCCATGTGTTTTTTATCCACCACATTTTCCAAATGCTCTGGCCCACCGCCCCCCCCCCCCCCATTACTTTTTGGACAGTTCCTTATAGCCCTTAAAATTGTTCTCAGTCTAAAGAAGCTCTTGGATGGACAAAATCATAAAAACCTGTGTACTTAGCCTTCACTACAGACTTAATAATAATAAATAATAATAATGATATCTCCTCTTTTTTATCGGGGCAATTATATTTTTTTGTGAATTTTGCTCCTAATTTGATAATAAATAAAAATTATTGCTTCTAAACTATTGATTATTGAAACATTCAGTTGTAGTTTCATGGGGATTTCAGACTGGATAAAACCTGATCATTCATCCCACTAAGGTATGGTGTGTTTGTGTATAAACAAGCACATAAAGTCCCAATCTCAAAAATAAACAATTTTTTATATCATTTTTATTCTCTTGATTTACACTTGTAACAGTTGTTAAACCATTTATGTTTACATCTAGCTGCCCCTTGATGATTGATTGGCTCACACCAGTTTGTGAAATCTGATTAATTCATTCATCAACCAAAGTACCTGTCGTGAGAATTATGTTCCTTGCACTTTAATTTGTCTTGGCTACACAAAATGTTCTGGTTAAGCATTTAACACAACTTTTTCATTTATTTATTAACAGGTATACCTACAAGTGTGACTGGTAACCTACTCCAAGTATCTTGTGGTCCTCACCTTCCTTAATTTTACCATATTTGTTTAGTTAGTTTAGTTCATCATCAGCATGTAGTCCTTACAGCCACGAGCATGTAGTCCTACAGCACGAGGCATGAGGCATGTAGTCCTACAGCACGAGCACGTTAGTCCTTACAGCACAAGCATGTAGTCCTACAGTACGAGCATGTAGTCCTACAGCAACGAGCATGAGCATGTAGTCCCTACAGCACGAGCACAAGCATGTAGTCCTACAGCACGAGCAAGCATGTAGTCCTACAGCACGAGCACAAGCATGTAGTCCTACAAGCACCGAGCATGTAGTCCTACAGCACGAGCACAGCATGTAGTCCTACAGCACGAGCATGAGCATGTAGTCCTACAGTATTGCGTTTTAATTATATCATTGTGAACTGGCCAAATTACTTTGTTAATTTGGGCACATTCAATTAAAGATTAATTTAGACAAGTAAAAAATTAAATAGTCAATCATTCGCATGCTTGTATGATGGGGGACTTTGGGCTGACGATATAATTAAAATTATGATGCCAGTTGTGAAACATACATGGGGCATGTGATGGGTTGGGACCAAAATGCAGTAAGAGGTAGGACATTCATTGTTACTGTTTTGTCAATGGTTTGGCTTCTGAATATTGAATATTGAAATTTAAGCCCATTTACAGATCTACATTAATAGTTTCCAGGGGGGGCAAGCTATACCTCTGTATTTTGAGTAAAAATGACTGGGACAGGTGTAATAATTACATGTAATCTATATATATTTTAATTTTTATAGTATTATGATATTAATACTGCACTTGTATCAATCAGTTTTGTTGTGACTGCTGTGTTAGTGGGGGACTGGGAGTTATCCACTTCTGGGTGATCCACTTTCTTGACCTGGCCTACAGCTGCTTACCTTTATCACTGGCCAAAGGAACTTAGCTTTGTTTCTAAGTTTTCTTTAGGTATAGTTAGCCAATGAACTTTGTGATTAAAAACCCATTGACACCTGGGCTTTAAAAAAAACCCGGCAATCTAAACATCACAGATGCCTTTTTCTGGCCATTATCATGACTGTTTTACTGCCCGACTGTCTAAAACTTAGTCTGCAACATAGAAACTAACATCCCCTTCTACTTGAAAGCAATTCAATAAATTCAATATTTTCCTTGGGCATTGCGCAGAAAATCAAAATTTAGACAGTTTTTGAGCCGTGAAAAAACTCACCTCACTTCAGGTTTTGAACGAGAAAAACACAAACTTAGGTCAGGCTTTTCTGTTTTTGTTTTTGTTTTTGTTTTTGCATTCTCACTAAGTTTTTCTACACTTTCTTTTGTGGTTTTGTTGGCGTTTCAGTCGGGCCTGTGTTCACATTGTAAAAGTTTCCACCTAAACATTGGGGAAAGAGAAACTTTTTAACAAACAAAAGTGTTCAATGGTAGGGAAGTTTTCATCATTTTGTGCTTGTTTCTAAAGGCATGCTTTGCAGGGTTCGATAATTCTGTTCAATTGAATTAGTAGCCACCGGGCTTTAGTAACCTTTAAAACCTACAAGCCCATTTTTAAGCGACAAATTTGTCACGCAAACGCGACCTTCCTTCAAGTTCAAACCCTGCGGCATCGGATATGGTCGAGAGAAAAGGTGCTTTTGACATCGATAATGTTCTCTATTGATTTGCGTTTGCTTTTAACAAAATCTTTACATCTCTTGTCATTAAAACATTCTCTATAAATTTTCTACTTCTCCGACGGACTACTGCGAACATGCAATATTTTACTAGCCCCGCTGCATTTTTTACTAGCCTTGGGCGACCGGGCTAGCGGAGATGTCAAACCCTGCTTTGTAAGACTTAAACTGTAATTATAAACAGCCAGAAATAGGCATCTGGGATGTTAGATTGCCATTTATCGGAAACAAGCCCCAGGTGTCAATAGGTTAATATGTTACTTTGTGTGACTTATTTCCAAACTAAGGCTTTCATTGAAAGATGTGACTTTCAAAGAAAAGGTTAGTTAATAAACTCCAAAGCTCTATGCAAAGTACCATTAAGCTTCGTTTCTAACTAGGGGTTTTAGCGGCTGGGAATTTCCCATAAGAAGACGAGTTGGTTTCTACTCTACTGCAGATGACGAGTGGACTCGGTTTGACTGCCCCTATTCACCACTGGTAACTTCTACCTTGCTCTGTCATTTTGTAGAATAGCAGCTTATAGCCCAGGTTATAGTTCGTCTGACAACTTCTTTAAATTATAGTCAATGCACGTAGACAGGAATAAGATAGTAATTGAAGCCCCTTGCTAAGAGAAGAGCCAAATTAGAAGAAAAATTAAGCCCAACTATGTGTGACATCAGTCTTGAATTTCAGTAAGCCCAACTCTGCACCTGTCTCAGTAATACTTTATTTACGCGGAAAAGGGCAAGCTTTTGCGTATACGAACAAGATTGGGCGAAGTTTCCAGTTAAATTAACACTACAACCGTGTCCGGACAACGAAAAAGTATAAAAATAAGTGTGTCAATATAGTTGGAAAAAAAGAAAATAATTTGTCAATTATATTAAGTTAAACCATTGATCTCTTCATTCTGAGACATTACCAAAAGCTCCATACTAATAATTCTATCATGCCTTTTGTCGGAGTGTCTGATTAGTTACAGTTATGATTGGCCTCCTTGCAGGGTATCTATGCCAAGATCGATCCCAGGGAATGCTACAGCGTGCTGAGAATGCAGGCTTCATTTGGCAATATGGTGGAACCACCCTGGCCCAATTCAGCAGGATTAAAGGTGGCCCCGTTCCCCCCCGCGCAGCAAGACCAGTGAGTACTATGCAGGCCAGCTATAATAATCTACATCGACCATGTACAATTTTGTTTTGATTGTGCCTATGACGTAGTTTGGTTCAGTTAATCAAACAGTCACAGGGTAGCCCAATGACTGAAACTAAATAAACATTAATGATATATAAGGGTAAAATGGGAGCGAGATTTTAGAAATATTATGATTTTTAGAAAAATAAGGGTTGAGAGCAATTTAGAAATTTATCTGTTTATTTTCGTTCGTGGGGAAAAAGCGTTAACACAGAAATGTTATTTTATTTTCAGTCGTTTCTAGAAGCTTTTTTGGCTACCAGTTCAGACAATTAGTTTGTCCTGTCAATTTTGCCTTATGGTTGGAATTTGAATGAGGATTAATAACTACATGCTACCTCTGAAATTCTGTTTCATTGTGCCAAGAGCATTGATTTATAATCCTTCCAACCAACAGATCTATAGCCACCTGTAAAATTTTGCCCTGTGCAAACAGAATTTCACCCCCATTTGATTTTATATGGGGGATCGGGGGGGGGAACAAAATTTAAAAAAAAAATTTTTCCCAAGGGTTTGAATCAGGGAGCTTAGGGTTGCAAGTCTGTTTTGCTCGTACATTTTCGGTAATTGGTTTTGTATTTTTTACACACATTGTTTGTGTGCCTGTGAAAACTTAAGCTAACTAAAAAAACTTTAACAAATTGGGGGGTTTTTCAAAATCCTCCAAATTTGGTTAGTCTTTTGGTCTTGCTTATTTACTTTTTTTTTTTATTAAAATTCCTTTTGTCCCTTTTTCTTTGAATATTCTCACAATAGTGGTCCCAGCTCAAATCCTCATGGAATTTTTGCATTTGGTTCTTTTTGGGATTTCAAAAACCAAATTTGCCCACAAAAACAAATTTTAAATTTTTTTGTTCTCCAACCCTCCATTTGTTGCACAATTTTCGAGGTGGGGTTGGTTTCCACTTATAAGGCAAACATACTAAAAAAAATTTTCCCCCAAAAAATTTCCGCGTCGGGTGGGGGAAACTTTGGGCCAATTTAATTTTGGCATTAAAAAAAAAAAGGATTTTTGAAAAGCATTTTTTGTTTACCACCAAAGGGGTTTAACCCATTTGTTGGAGGGAAGTAAAAAAAATTGTAAAATAACAAATTATTGAGAGGAAACAAAAAAATAATTTTTAGTGCGTTGTTTTTCCCTTTTCTTAAAAAGGGGCTTACTATATTTGTTAACATATACTTGCTTGTTGTTAAAAAAAAAAAAAAATTTAAAAACTTGGGGGTTCCCCTTTTTTTTTTGTTAAACAATAAGTTAAAAATATGGGTCCCCATTTCCAAGGTTTTCTTGAGAACTTTTTTTTTGCCCCCCAACAGTCAAAAAAACAAAAACCCCCATCCGGCCTTAAAAAAACAACAAACAAAAAAGGGGACCTTTCACTGCAACCCCCAACACAATAGTCGCGTTTAAAAATTTAATTTCCCAAATTTTTTTACAGCAAAAACCATGATTGGTTCGTCTTCTTACTATAACCAGAAGTTTTTTTCACGGGGGGGGAAAATGTTTAAAATTAATTTTTTTACAAAAAAAAGGTTGA
The DNA here is from genome assembly GCA_029204205.1 of Desmophyllum pertusum. Taxonomy (NCBI): domain Eukaryota; kingdom Metazoa; phylum Cnidaria; class Anthozoa; order Scleractinia; family Caryophylliidae; genus Desmophyllum; species Desmophyllum pertusum. Next base: position 1,265,303 of record MU826834.1, on the reverse strand, counting down.
TGTCTCTGGATGTATAAAAAAAAACCTTATGGGATATTTTCCCATGATTCTTTCATGTTTGTGTAACAACTGCTAGTAAAAAAAACTCAAAAATAGGGGAACTAATTTACATTAGATAATTTTTTCTTACGGAAAAAAAATGTTTTTCCAACCATCAAAATCAATTTTTTCCTTGCGACCCTGCTTTTTCAAGGTCTTTGGCTGTGGCCAGGGGAAATTTGTACAACCTTTAGGCCCTCCTTTTTGTATGCCGCCTATGGCCACAAAGTCAGACTGAAAAAGGGGCTTAATCAGTTCTTCTTGCCCACATGCATTCCTTTCTGCTGTTGGCTGGGTGGGGGACATGGTTTCCGGGTTGTTTTTGGTATTGGGAAGGCATTTTTTTCCCCAAAAATTCTGTTTCCCCCCCAGACTTTCCAAACCCCCATCCGTTTTCCTGGCTTGACAGCAGGGGTTTTCTTTCGTTTTTTCCCTATTTGTGCTTTTGTTACCCCCTTAATTACAACCCCCTAAGGCTATGGATAAGCAGAGCAGCATGCGGCTGGATGACATGGTGGATAGGGTGGGGGGGGAAAACTGGTGTGCTGTTTTTGAGGGGGGTCGGGCTCTGTTTAGGGTGTTGGGCAAACCACCATAACATCCAAGAGGGGTACTCATGTTACCCCAGAGGGGGGGCATGTCATGGTTCCATTGGGGGTATTGAGAAGCAGTGTTCCCATCTGTTTTAACGTCTCCACCGCCAATCTTTTCTGGGAAGGCCTGTTTAAGCAGTATTTTCCTTTTCCATTGGGCTTTGTTAAACCTTGGACAGTTTTTTTACAACCACTCCTTTTAAGGCCTCACGTGATAAGGGCGGTAGTAGTCCCTAAAAAAGGCCGCCTTGACGTAGGGGTGGGGAGAAAAGGGTGGGGGACTCTTTCAGTCTGGCCCCAACCCAAAAAATTTAATGGGGTTTGTTGTCCTCCTGTCGCTTTTTACTTTATCTGGGGCAAAAAAAAATTCTGGTGTATAGCGGCCCCCCCCCCCCCCCAATGGAAAAATCAAAAAAGGGGGTGTGGGGACTATTCATCTGGTTCTGGTGGAGTGCAAGTGTCCTAGGGAGTTACGAGTCGTCCATGTTTTTTCTGTTACCAGCAGATTTTCTCAGACGCCGGGTTTTACGGGGGGGGTCGCAGTTGTTCGTTTTCTTGTTTTGGGGGATGTTTTTTTGGATTACTTGTTTCTTTTCTACGCGCTTTTTTTTTTTCTTCGCCGCAAAAAAAACCCCAGTTTTTCATTTTCCGCTCGGATATTCCGAAGAAAAAAAAAGAGTGGGGTGGGGGGGGGGGGTGGGGGTGATATTTTCCATAGTTTCTTAGGAAAAGAGTCATTTGTGGCATTGGTGTTGAGGGCATTCATGATTAATTTTTCCATTCCAAAAAAGGGATTTTATTTAACCAACCTTTCGACTCTGCATATCGCATTACGAATTGCCATATTTACTTCCCTCTATATTATTTGCATGTATCTTTGTAGGGGATCAAAAAGTTAAGGGGAAAACCTTTTTTGATGGGTTTGGAATATTTGGGTTGGTTTAAATCTAACAGGAGGATATTCCTTTCATAATAAGGGGGTGGCCTGTCCTAGGGGGGGGGGGACCAAAAGGGGCACAACACACAACCTATTTCCACACTTGGCCCAAGTTGACGCAGATTCTAACCACAAAAAACTGTTTTTTTACTAAATTGGTGGGATGATTTTACCCCTGGCTACTTGTGGCCTTTTCTCCCCGGCTTTTTTTGCCAACATGTGGAGATTGATTTGGCACCATTGATCCTGTTTTCTTTTCCCAAAGGGCCCCTTGTGGCATTTTTGGAAGCCAAGCTGGGGGAAAAGATTCGAAGGGGGGACATGGGAAAAGTTGTCCGGGGAACACATCATGAAAACCAAAATCTTACGCTTTCGCCGGAGTTGCAGAAACATATGTAAAACAAACAAATGTTCTCGTTTTCTGTTGCGGGCCCAACCCCACCCAGTTAATGGATTTGACACGACGGTGTGGGGGGGGTGGGGGTGTACCCTTTTCCCCCCAAAGGCCCTTCGGGTGGGAAAATTTGGGAAATTAAAATTTAAAGGGGTAGTAAGCCCAAAAATGAAAGGAAAGAAGATCACCCCCACAGATAATTTTTTTTACTGTTTCCCACAGGGAAAAGTTTGAATGGGTTTTTTTTTTCCTAAAACAACCGGGGGGCCCAAAGGATTTTGCTTTCAGTTTTGGAATACCTTGGGAAGGGGGGGGGGGATTCATCCTATGGCAGACAGAAGGAAAAGGACCCCTCCTGTGTTTGTGTTACATTTTTTTTTTTTTTTTTTGGGGGGCATCACCTGATGGAAAAAGAAAAAGTTCCGTGGGGATTCCGGCGAGTCTTGGGGCTATATCAAAAAAATTTTTTACCACCAAATTTTTTGCGGGACAAGGGGATAAAAAAAAAACAAAACCATCGGTCGCAAAAAGGGGGGGGGCCAACAGGATTGGTGTTCTTTTCCAAGGGGGGGGGCCTTTATTAAATCCAGCCAGGCTGCCCGCTTTATTCCCCACCCAGGCCTAAAAAAGGGTTGTTACTTGCAAGGGTAACAAAAGCAAAATTGGGGAAAAACCGGGGCGGGTAAAAAAAAAACTGCTTTTTGCAAAGCCAAGGGGGGGAAAGTGTGGACCCTTTGGGGGGTGGGGGAAGGGGGGGGCTGGACCAGATGGGGGGGGGAAAAAAAAAAGGGCTTCCCAATACAAAATGGGGGGGGGTGGGGGGGGGGGGGGGGAACAATGTCACCCAGGCAAACCACGGAGGTTCCATCTTTTTTCCTTTTTGGAGGGGGTTAATTCAAAGATGCTATATTTAGGAGGAAGAGAGATTAAAGGGGCCCCCCACCACGTTTCTACGGCCCCCCCCCCCCAAAAACGACCAAAAAAACGTTCCAGCTTGCACCTCGAATTTAAAATTTTTTTCTTTTTTTAAACCTTTTTCCCCTTTTTTTTCCCAATCGTTAAAAAATTTAAAAAATACCATTTTTCCACAAAAAAATTCGAAAAATAAATTCCAAACACGTTTCCACGAGAAACGCTGAAAGAAACTACTCCCAATTTTTTTTTGGATGGTAAACAAACGGGCAAAAACCTCCAGAACGGCAAAAAAAAAAAGGGGGTGTGGGGATTTTTGCCCGGTTTTGGCGGGAAGGGAAAAGGACGAAAAGCGGAAAAAAAAAGAAAAGCGAAGAGAAAAAAAAAAAAAAAAGGGAAAAGCAAACCGGGAAAAAACCAAAAACGGTTGATTGCTTAAAAATCTCTAAAAATTATTAAAAAAACTGCCCGAAAGCCAAACTTGGGGCCAGCCACCCCGAACAACAGGGAAATTTTTTTTGCCCCCACATGCCCCAAGAAGGGATAGGCTTGTCAGGCTGCCTCGTGCATTTGTGCCCCCGCATGCAAATGCCTAATAAAGTTTGGTCCAAATCCCTGGGGGGGGGGCCCCCCCCCAACCCCAACCCAAGGGACCTTGAAAAAAAGGGGGGGCAGGGGGGGTTCCCAAAAAAATTGGGGGATTGGTGGTGTGTGGGAACATTTTTTGCGTAAGGAATATTTTAAAAAATTGTGTTTTAATAAGGTCCAAATTTTTGGAAGGGGGGGTTTTTTTAACTACAAGTGGTTAGGGGGAAAAGATTCACGGGAATTCATTAGGGGGTTATTCCCCAGAAGGGGACCATAACTTTCTTATTTACATTTCCGTGAAAACCTTGTATATAGAAGACATCATGTTTCTAGTATAAAAAAAAATGGGAATAATTATCGTCGTTTGTGTTCAGTGAAAGTCTATTTGGTTTTAGGCCGGATGGGTTGCCTGTGGCAAAAGTTTTTCAAGAAACTTGATTGGACACTATTATCTATTGTAAAACAAGGACAGTTTTCATTTTTTTAAAAGGCAACGCAAAAAAGTATATGTTAACAATATGTAAGCTTTTTAAGAAGGAAAAACACCCATATAAAAATATTTTTTGTTTGCAAATGTTATTTTACTCTTACATGGGTACCTGTGTTGGTTAAAAAGTCTCAAAAATCTTTAATGCAAAAATTTTAGGGCAAGTTCCACCGATGCGGGTGATTATTTTGGGGGATTTTTTTAGTCATGTTGCTAAGTGGACCACCCTTGAATGCATGGACGGGTTCGCAGCAAAAATTATTGTTTCAATTTGTTTGATGTTGAAACCGTTAGATTGACTGGACTGTACAAAGGCAAACTCTGTGACATTCATTCAAGAAAATGCAATCAGTCTTACTTTGTTAGCTTCCATATACCTGTATTGAGAATCAAGCGAGAACATCTACACCCCCCCCCCCCCTAAAGTATTTAACTGGTTAACTTCTCCAGCATACAATTAAATTTAAACATCATTTTATTTAACTGTGTTGCCTAGAAATTATTGTTAATATGTACGTTAATTTATGTCAATTACCAAAAAAATAAAGGCAGAGAATTAGACTCTTTCAATGAATTTGTC
>MU826834.1:1123691-1260273 GCA_029204205.1 Desmophyllum pertusum | reverse complement strand
AAAACAAAATGCCATCATTTTATGACTCTTAATTTCGGAAGCGGCTGGAAGCTCAAAAGCGGCGTGGTTTTTCAAACATTTTCTCTGACTTTCGAAAAAACATAAGCGCTCCTGAACCTTTGAATAGGTATTTTTGTTTTCCGCAAAAATAACTCACTATCAGAAGGTTATTTCTTGTGGGCAAAAAATAATGAAGAAATCCAAAATTTCACGACTGGGACGCCTGCATTCGCGAATAATTACAGAAATTGGCTCTTAAATAACTTTTGGATTTTCCAAAACACAAAACCGATGCATGATTTGAGTTTTTCAGGTGTTTGTGCTAAATTTGCACCAAATATTTTTTATCACAATTTTTGCATTTTATTATTTCTATTGCTTCGCCTATGTGTGCTCTTCACATTTAAATCTTCTGTGGTAACAGTTTATAGTTAACTGCTCTTATTGAGAAGACAGTGGATTGCACATGTATTGTTTGTCAATAACAGCAATATTTTGTAGACAACAAAAATTAGGCTCTCTTTTTAGCTCAGCAATTCACGCGCATGCGTGAAGGATGAGCTTTCAGGTTTGTGGGGAAAATTTGTTCGTTAGTTTGTAAAGTTTTCTTGGTAATTCCGCTGACCAGTGTATAAGGCCTGGGAAATCACAACACTAAAAAATATTGCAGGCACAATATTTGGTAGGCATTAGGGGTTGGGGGGGTCGGGGTTGTAGCCGGCCCTCATTGCAAAAACAAAATGGCGGCCGGTTGTTTCTATCAGGACGGTATTTCTCTCGTCTTACACTTTAAAATATAGACCTTTTTGGAGTTCCGATGCCAACAAACGGATACATTCTGCTCCCGGATTCTGCGATTCCTTCGTTTCCTCGGTTTGAGAAATACTACTGGAGGATTGAAATTATTTCTTTCACGAACGGAAATCTGTGGTTTCTATATCGAAGCACATTTGGACCCATGCCGAACCGATGAATCAAGGGGTTTATATACAACTTCAAAAAAACCGGGAATAACAGAACTGTTCCACCAGGGCATATTTTAGGCTCGACCGCCGAAAAAGATCCGGGAAAGGGAAGCGTTCAACTGAACTCTGGCGTTTGGAGCCCTTCACTTCAAATGGATTTCAAGACTTAGGATTTAGGAAAGGAAAACTGGCACCACAGGACGGTCGGTAATTGTTATGTCTATGTGTTATTTGCTTTTATTATAACAAAAATTATTGTTCAATAGATCATTTGATTCCAATAAAAATAATATTTAACTTTTTAATTTAAACTTTTGTAATTTCGTACACAATTCGATCGATCGATCGATCGATAGCTCGATAGCTTTGACCGAAAACAAATAAAGTGTTTATTTGAATCCATATTTGACTGCAAAGCCTTTTTGCCTGTAATTGTAGCTTATTGTGTTGACCTTAAGTTTTGTTAATAGTTTCCAATTACATTTCTGAGCTGGCTCACGAGAGCCTTTGTTTCCTCTTTCTTCCTTTTTTGCACAACGTTGTGTTTTATCTCTGGCAACGCTAAGAATGACCGGTTAAACCAGTTTAATATGAGTTTAATCAAGGGATAGTTACTCGAGGGTTAACTTTGCTCTCAGGAACATCTTTTTATACCAGGCCTAGATTTGTTATCCCGGGAATAAGATATTTAATTGTGGAAAAACCTCCAATCATGGTTTACCATAGTTTTTAATTGGCTTTCGAACAACCACGGCCTGGTGTGTGAAACTAATACATGCTGGATTAAAACTTGGGCTTGAAACAATATGGAGAAAACTATTTCAGTCCAGCTAGCAAGAAGATATAAAGTATAAGGAAATAATGCAATGTGTTTAAGATACAGTGCATGTACACATATTTTATAAAAAAAAGTCATAAAATTAAAATAATGCTGACCAAATAACACAGTTACCAAAGAAGCCATCATCATCCGACTACAAAAGCCGTCCTTGAAGAGAGACAATGTGTTTGACCTACCAAGAATTTAGGACACCATCCTAGCCCCTTTTGGACCTAAATAGAAATACACCTTTCTTAACATTTTAAATTTATTCTGGCTGATGAAGTTTGGTTGATCCAAACGAAATATTCCAGTTCAAGCATTTATCATCTTTAGCTTTTCAATAGTTTGAGAAATAGTTTTATTTTATAACAGTTACCAAAGTTTATTATTTTGTCAGAAGTCTTAAATTAATTAATTTTATTATATTGTTTTTAGCAAAAGCCTCATTAGTAAGCTAAATATATCTGATAGCACATCCATCTTCCAGCCATCTCCAAAAGCCCAAATGCTTTGTAACAAAATGAAGGCATTTATGGAAAAGTATGTTTACCCAGCTGAGAAGGTCAGTGATTTGCACTGTACAATCACATTGCATGTTTTAATTTCCAATTATTCTAATTTTTAGAATGAAAATCAGCGATATTAAGTCGAACAACGTTTCAATGACTCCATGTCATCATTTTCACGTCTTTCGACTTTAATATCGCTGATTTTCATTCTAAAAATTTTGACTAAACCTTATGTTATTAGAAATTATTCTAATCCTCTTTAAAATCCATTACATGACTCAACTGTTCATGTGGGCAAATTGCATGTATTTATTATATGGCTATAGAGCTTGTAAAGATATAATGCAAACTGTGATTGGCAAATACTCAGGGCATAGTCCCCATGGGCATTATGAGCAATGTTAATGTCCACCTGGCAAGGTGCAGGCATTAGTAACCATGCTTGCTGGAGCCATATAATAAACTTCTCATTGATTCTCTCTAGATTGGGATCGTACTGGGAGAATCACCCTCGGTCTTTCTTGTACCAGACAGACCTCTGTTGATATTCTCCCAATACAACCCACGCATTCTGTTCTAAATCGCTAAGTGCAAGTAACTTCTCTCTTCTCTCTCATTCGCTATTTTGCACAGAATTTTGTCAGGTGCCGTGGTTTGAGTAGTCGCACTGTAAACACTAAGCACAAATGTAACACATCGTTGACCTTTAATTAGTTTTCCCTCCAGTGGATGCAAAATCCCGCCATAAAATATGACATCATTATTCTATTTTAAACCTATGATGTCATTCTTTCCAATGTAATAACTTCTATGCACACCTTCTAATAACAACAATGTTTCTTTACTAGGCTTACTCTCAGCATGTGAGTAATCCTGCCACACAGTGGAGTGTTCCCCCATTCATGGATGATTTGAAGGTACTGCGGCTGAAAAGTTTACAGTATAGATGTGTGTTATTGTCAAGAATATTAACAATTAGATTATTGCGCTCTCAATTTCTATGCTGTGATAGTTGATGAGCCATAGGTCGAATCAACTATCACAGCATAGAAATTGAGAGCGAATAATCTAATTGTTTTAGTAAAAATCATAACAATTGTCAAGTATTAACTCCAGATCCTCCTCCAAAACTACACCTCCAGCCTCCCAGCCACTGCACACTAATGGCTGATAGTATACGAGTAGCTCAGCCAATCAGATTGTCTCATTTGCATTAGTATACTAGTAAGATTTTTACTAAGATACTTTTGGTGTGTTGTTAACTATCAGCTGACAAATTACTCCCTGGTGAGGTTGACTGCAAAATTGTAACTTACTAGCTGAATAGGGCTCTATGTTTGAAACCTTAAAGTAGAGAGTTTTGAACCTGACCATGTACTTTGTTTTCAGAGCTCAGTTAAACTATAATTATTATTATCAACCAAAATCACTGTGTGAAAGTTATTAAATAAATATGTATTTCTCGTATTTTTACGAAGTGAACTCTGGTTTGTCACAAAGCACAGTTCTATTTCTTCAGTTAAATCAAATGAAAGAAATTTTAAAAACCTAAAGGTACGGGTGATCACCCTCGTCACTTTTCTATGGGAGTTCCCCCTTCTTGGGGGGAGGGAGGGGGTGAGGGGGGGGGGGGGGGCTCTGTTTCCACTGCGGAAATGCGTTAACCAAGACTGACTACCAGATTGTGTTGTTTTTCTTTTTTTTCTCTTTTAGTTGTAGTTGTTGAAATTTAAACGTTTATTATTGTTAATTTAATGAAATAATTAAAAATATGTTCCTGTACTACATGTAGTAGACAAAATGCAACTAACTCTTTCATATGTAAGTGGTTGTTCAATTTCATCCACTCAGAGAAAAGCGCGATTAGAAGGTTTGTGGAACCTGTTTTTGCCTGGTGAATCAGGTTTGAGTCAACTGGAATATGCTGTGTTTAGCTGAGATCACTGGTAGATGTCCTTTTGCTCCAAGAGGTCTTCAACTGCAGTGCACAGGTACTTATCCAATGTGGAAACCATACAAAAAACTCACACCACTACCATGTATACCTGTAATCTTCTCCATTGACCTGTTTGCTACTGTCAGTGGTCGCTGAACTGTATATATTTTTTATCTAGCGTCATAGGCACGCAATGCATGCGAAGATGCTAGATAATTATTTTTCCGTGGCATTTTATTGCCACACACACACACAACACACACACAAAAACAATATGACAAAACTATGTGAAGAATAAGGCACCAGCAATAATACAATGACTCTCAGGGGAGGGGGAGGGAGGTTGATAGCCAAAGCATCATCCACAAAAAGAGGAATAGATTAAAGACATTAAACCTGCTTATTTTAAATAATAGTACACATGGATCGTACACATGCATAAAAGATGCAATGGAAACACTGTTAGTAACTGTTAACTGCACATCACCACAACAGACACTCAGAGACCAAACAAAAAACCCTTGCCTTCGCCCAGGGAAACTGGGCACGGAGGAAATCTGGGTAGGAACCAAGACTATGGCTGCCAGACCATCCTGCTGCTACTCCTAAACTGTTCATAGACCAAATAAGCTCAACAAGCTCATCTGGAACAGCTTCAAGTTTAACAACATTAATGGATTTAAGGTTTATGGTTTTCCTTGATACATTGTCTTGGAGAAAGGAAAGAAAATCACATTAAACAGCTAGAAATATATGGTGAAATATACACAAACAAAACAGCATCAAGCAAAACAGCCACGGAATTGCTAACTTGGTGTTGAAACAGATACACAGGCGTGTTTCACTAATAACATACACGCGTGCCACACAATAAAAGCTGTTCACATAACATAACAATTTCAAACCTTTGAGCTGTTTCTCCCTGCAAGACACTGGTAATATGGAGGTTCTTCATCTGTATGGTACAGCAGAGCAGAAGAAGGCGTGGCTAGAACCCCTTCTCAAAGGAGACATAAGGTCCGCTTTTTGTATGACAGGTAACATCTTGTTGCATTCATATACACCTTTTACTAGGGAGCAAGAATGGTGTACTTTACTGTTTTAATATTACTATTCTCGCTACAAAGATTCTTGTCCAGGTTATCATAGTTCATCACGTGGTCGGTATATTTGAAGTACATGTAACCATCAAGTTTATCATTACAAATTTAGAATTTAGTGTGTATTATTGTTGTTAATGTTATAGCAGAACCTGATGTCGCTTCATCTGATGCACACAAACATGGAGTGTCAAATCACCAGAGATGGCAGTGCAGTTGTTTATCAATGGAAGGAAGTGGTGGGAGCAGTGGTTAATCAAGCTGTTACTTATTGGATTCAGATTTTCTAACATAATTGCATCACGAGTGTTGTATATGTGTGTTTGTTTCCTTGAGGGCAGGGGACCCTCGTTGCCCAAGATATTTGATTGTGTGATGGATGCTGCGCAGCACAGGACATGCCAAAGTAAGCTGCAGCTTGTCGTCCTATGTCAGCAAATATTTTTATAAATTTGGGGGAAGCTTAGGTACTATAACAATGCACTGGAAAGCGCAGACCCTTTGGAACCATCTTTGTTATAGGTCATGAAAGTACCTCGCGGAAGTTGATTAGGAAGACAAAGTTTGTCATGTAAAATTTACGTTTATGCGATGATGAATATATGAAATTTGAAGTTGCGATTTTTGCAGTTTTATATCAACTTAAGAGTTGAAAAGTAGGCCTGAAAAACCGCCAAGGTAGCCTGTTCCAGGCGTTCGGATAGTGGAGGAACGACGTCGAAGAGCGGCGAGTCCTCCACTATCCGAACGCCTGGAACAGGCTACTGTGAAGTGGTCGCATTCTCTTTCATTTTTCCACCCGCAGTTCTTATTTCATATGTTTTATCATCACTTGAACTTGTAAATTGACCATCTCCCAGTGGCGTTCATGGCTCAGTGGTAGAGCGTTTTGCATCGGAACTGCAAGGTCATGGGTTCGAATCCCGTTTTGAGCCTGAATTTGTTTTCAGGCTTCTTTAATCGCGAAGATTTCATTTTCTTTCGTTGCTTACCAGATCTCTCTTTCCCAGGCGAAGGAAGAGATGCTGGGAACGAGAATTAATTGGGAGTTGCACGTCAGTTATTTTGAGTAACTTGCTCTTTTATCTATAGAAATTTGTTGTACATATTTCATGGTAAATGGCTGTTTCATTCCATCCTGACAGTGATTGTTGTAATTACATGCTATTTTGCTTTATTAGCACACAGGCGTCATTCCATGGGTTGGTTCCGTTAGATACTCCAGGGATTACCACGTCAGACACTCTTTACGGTGTTTTGGCTGTAAAATGCGTTGATAAACTTAGGTTTGAATTCTAGATGTGTTGTAACTAGTATGCTACTCGAAAGTTTAATTTGAGTTATGGTTTGGAAAAGGGGGGTGTGCGCAAGCACCTCCCAAGAAAAGAAAACCACCGTGAATGCGAGAGGGGGTGAGGTGGGCAAGGCGGGGGGGAAGGAAAGTAGTGCGTATATATTACACAGGCTAGTTGGGTAATGAGTCCCAACGGCGAAAATTCGGGCATACACATGGAATTTATTATAATGTGGCAAAGGATACGTCAACAGTTATGACATTCCATTTGCTTATTGTTTTAGATGCTCCACATGGCCACTTGGAGATAGTGTTTAGAGATGTCCGCGTGCCTGTGTCTAATGTTATTTTGGGTATGTATGATGCAGTTGGCATTGTGGTAAGTTAGAACGGCCTTTTCAACGGCTGATCCGTATTCTGTAGACACACCATAGACCGATAGTTTCTTTGCTTTGTCATATTTCTCTTACAGTATAATTCAATAAGTTCTGTTCCTAAACGAAAGAGATGCTTTTAATAATTGTATATCAACTCTTAATGGTGGTATTGATAATTTTATGAGTGGAATAATTTTGTGCGGATTGTGAAATAACCCGCAAAAAATTACAAATATTAGAACCTGCAAATGAATCGTTGAGAAAAACGGAAATCCATTCAAGTGCAACTGTCCAGTTTATAGCGGCGTCAGTACAATGATGGGTAAACTGTCCAATGACGGAGTTAACTGTCCTGTCATTGGTCGAAATCGGGACAGTTGATAACCAATCAGATATAATTTTGATTAGTAATGGTAATTGGACCGAGTGGAGTACAATTCAAGGAGTAATTATAAAAAATTAACACAATTATCCTCGGTTGTGATGTGGTTTGAAAAAGCTCCTATTTTCCACTAATTTGCTTGCCAAGTTGTTATCGGACAGTTCGTTATCGGACAGTTCGTTATCGGACAGTCTGCTTATCGGACAGTTAAATAAGCCAATCACATTTAAAGTTCTAGTTTAAATCAACCAATCACAGCCTTGGTTAAAATAACCATAGCAAGAGTATGAACACTCTCTCTTATGCAAAATGCAAAATGGATAATTTTTTCCCTTCCCCTTGAAGCAATGACAGTATTGGAGAAGGCAATGATGATTTTGTTTATCCTATGGCACAAATGTTTTTTGCCAAGAAACCAGACAAGTTCTTTTATGGATATCTTGACAAGTTCAGATGAATTTCAGCCCTCCACTACATCGTTTTTAAAACTGCAAACGGAGGCAAACATGCAGCGGACTTCCGGTGAAAATCCGCCATTGTTCGACAAAAACACAACAACAACAATGCAAGTAGACCAGTCTCGTTTCCCACTTGTGTCGGATGAAGAAATTTTCGGAAATAAATGAAACGGCAGCCTCCAAAAACACAGCTCGAGCAACCAAAACATGAATGACAGTATGGGGCACAATTAATAAATGGTGTAAAAGCGAGAAACATTGATATCAACAATCCCAGCTCGACAAAAAACATGTGCGGCTGTCACTTCTCCATCTGCCCTCCATAAACAAGTTGTTTTGCCGCCACAGTTCAGGGGCCAGCTCCATCAAATCCAGCAGCTGTCGCAGCTGTGATGAAATAGAATATCTGACCATCAGATAGTTCTAATCCAGTCAGTGAGTTTGTTCCTTCGAGAATCCAAGCTTTATGCCGTCTTTGCACAGCATGGCTACGAAACAGAATATCTCTCGGCACCATTTCAAGTTTACAACAACTGCGTGTTCAACACGAAACCAAAGATCCGAAAAAGCCAAGGAAGCGAAGAATCATTGACTCTGACTCCGATTAGTATACAGACTTTACAGCTTCGAGTCAGCTTGTAAAAATATTGTACTTGAAACAAAAACTGCCTCGCTGAGCGTTCGTTCAACGAAATTTTGATAAGTTGTTCTGCGCAGTTCTCGCATGGTTGCGTATTTGATTGACACAAAGATTTATTTTTCGCGAGTTACTTAGCAACCGACAATCTCGCCATTTGTAGAGCAAAAAAAACAAAATTCTCGTTTCTGATTGGTTCCCCGCGCGCCTATTTGTTACGTAATTGGAGCGCGCGCGCTCGGATGGCGTAGGTGTCCAATTACAGGTATCCAATTTGAGTTTGTTCAAATTGGATACCTGTATCGCGATCCACCTATAGTTTTGCTTACGAGTGAGACGACATTATTTTGCGGTAATGTCGTCTCAAATGCGGGCCGGTGATTGGTTCTGAAGATACAGATTGGCACCGGGGCACTGAATTGGGTTCCTCGCGTACGCCTCAAAATTCAAAAGTTTCCTTCGATGAACTCGTCGGCAATCGTTTATATCTTGTCATTTGCTCATTTATGGAGTGCTTTATTCGCCGGTACAACTTGCTCAATCTAAAAGTTAGCGTATGGTGAGTATTAAACGTCATTTATTTATTGTAAGAGTTTGTTTACCGTTTTCACTTGCTTTCGCGATGAGCACGCGCTAAGTTGTAAAATCAACTTTTTCGGTGCAAAATTGGATTATTTTCCCATTTCATTGCTGTTTGGTATTTTGGAAAACTTTGTTGGGACATAATTCTGAATTGATTTTGTTTCCATAAGCAATTTACCGGCGAAAAAAGTCCGACTTTCTTCGAAACGATAAAATGCTTTCGCGTTCAAGTATTCGTGCACATTTCGTCGCGTATAGTAGGAATTTCTATTTCAATCAACAACAACTGATCTTAATTTTCCTTTTAATTTGTCCAAAAATGTTTGAATCGCGATGCAAAACTAAATTCGATTTTGAGACGACATTACGGCTTTATAATGACGGCGTTGGGAGAAAATATATTCCGTATTGGGCTCCGTCGCTTCGCGACTCCGCCCAATACGGAATATATTTTCTCCCAACTAGCCGTCATTATAAAGCCGCAATGTCGTCTCAAAATCGAATTTAGTTTATAGTAATTGGACACCTACGCCATCCGAGCGCGCGCACGTCAATTAAACAGGGTTCTTTCTTGCTGTCTCCGTACTGTTTGTAAAACTGATTGAATAAATCGCTGACATTTTCACTAAAAAGAGGTTCTCTCACAACCTCGTCCCCAGGGTCTCTCATCTTCCCGCCCCGACGAGGTTGGTTCTCTCAGACTTCTAACCTCGACTTTTGTTATTGATACGATTAATTGGTAATTGGACCTCGTGTCGTACAATTCAGGGGTAATCGTGCTCGTAATTTCGAAATCGGCCAAATTACTCGCCCGATTACACCCTGAATTGTACTCCACTCGGTCCAATTACCATTACGAATTGTACTCCACTCGGTCCAATTACCATTACTAATCATCATATTACAGTAAAAAATAAATCATTTATTACGTTTTTTGTGTCGGACGTGTGCTGCAATCTGTAGTAACATTCAATATGTTATTGGGTTTGTATTCTGTTGCAGGTGAAGGACGAGGATTTGAAATAGCTCAAGGTCGTTTGGGGCCGGGGCGTATTCATCACTGTATGCGTATGATTGGCGTGGCAGAGCGATCTCTTGAGCTGATGATCCAGCGATCTATAGAGAGAGTTGCCTTTGGAAAACGTCTGGCAGAAAAGGTCTGAAAGTTTCATCTTGCAGTGAGAGGTCTACCCAAGCCAAGAAACAAAGCTCAGTGGTGGATCCGGGGTCGGGGGGTCCGGGCCCCCTATCAGACCTGAGGGTTTTTTGCTTTCACCATCATCCATAGCAGATCCATCAAAATGCACTTTTCAGAGCCTGAAATCTCCAAACACCCCAATTGGAGGGGAGTACCCCCATCTGCCCCCTCCCATGCCTACCCTGAACATGGTTACGCCGTGTGAAATGTTTCCTTCTACTTCACATTTTCGGGACCCCCCCCCCCCCCCCCCCCCATCAAAAATTCCTGGATCCGTCCCTAAAGCTCTCCCCAAATTAAATAAAAAGTAGTGAAACTGAAGTCGGAATTGAATGTACCGGTAATCCTGCTTTGAACAGTTGTGGTTGCTTGTGATCTAGATTTCGCGTTCTTACTAATACTACACTTTGTTGGACCTGTTTTGTTAGGGGATGGTTCAGGAGCAGATTGCTCTGTCCAGGATTGAAATTGAGCAGGCCAGGTTGCTAGTGCTTAAAGCTGCACATATCATTGATAGTCTTGGCAACAAGGCCTGCACGAAAACAGGTCAGTTTGTTTGGCTTAACAGGAATTGATATTTTTACCATGTATCGTTAAATAACATTTGCAGACTTTGCATGATTGATTTCATTTCCCGTCGTGCGTATTATTATAAAACATTCTGTGTGGAAAGAAATGATGGTATATGTTTTAAAAGCTTGGTAGAAATATGAGAAAGATGTTAATCAGTCAAGTAGATTTTACTCCTGTTGGCAGAACTCGGAATTTGTTCAGACTTGTGTCACTGATTAACATCTTTCTCAACAATTATCTATTTGTGTTTGTTGGATTTTAAAGATGATTATATCCAACTCGGCGCTTCACGCTGTGTTATTATTGCATGGAATAATTGTTAAAAAGCACCACTAGGATTATGACAACTTGTTTGTATCCTTGATTGTTTCAGATTGCTATAGCAAAGATCGCTGTTCCTCGCATGGTTTGTAATGTCATTGACCGAGCGATTCAGGTGCACGGTGGGAAGGGCGTCTGTCAGGATACTCCTTTGGCCCTTTTCTATGCTCATGCACGGACTCTGCGCATTGCTGATGGCCCGGATGAAGTTCACTTAGAGGCGGTGGCTAAACTGGAGCTTAAAGAACCATTGAAAGCTAAAATGTAGACCTCCTCCCCCCCCCCCCCCCCCCCCCCCTCTACACACCTTTATTATAATAGTTTGTGTCTTCAGTGCTTACGAGGCCAGATGTTATTTTTTAGGAAAAGTGCTACTTTGTTTAAAACAGAGTAGCAATATCACGCTTCCAAAAACTTATTTCAATAATTACGTAAAATCAACATAAAACATACTATAAACTGTATAAAGTATGCAACACATAATGCATATTTTACATTCAACTTGAAGTTGTTAAATTATGTCATTTATGGCAACGAACTATTCGCACTTTTAAAAACTTGTAAAGTGTTTGTGATGACAGAAAATGTTTCTAAATATACACTTTTTCTGCTAGTGCGGATTGTAAACAGACGCCTGGGCCATTTCATGGCAATTTTGTACAATACTTGATCGACAAATTCTCATATCTCAGTAGTTAGAGGTTTACGCGGAATTGTTTGGTATAATAAAAATTCATTTTCATGATTTCTTTTTCCACACCATGTGGTCTTGTGAAGACAATTTTAAAGTGCCTTTTGTATAGAGTGGTAAAGTGTGACGTCTCAGATTTTCAAATTATTTTTATCAAGCCTCAAAATCCCATCATGAGATAAAGATTGCTGCTGTACGATCAGCCACAAAATGTCAACTTGTTAGCACGAATAGAACAGAAGATAAAGAGGTTTCAAAGTTTGGTACCGTCCCATACAAACCTCTATAATTTTGCGCCTGTTCTAAACTGAAGGAACAGACGCAAAATTAGAAGGGTTTGTATGGAGAAATTTTAATTTTAATAAAAAACCTGAAGTGCCCACATCTCAACCGCAAATTGCAACGGAGAGCTAATTTTTGGCAAGTGGATGTTTTTTGGCATGCCTCCTCCGTCTCATAATTTCACAAATTTAATTTTTGTGACGTCATGACTTTAGTATCGATCTATATGAACAATCTTTGTTGATGTTTGTGTAGATCCTCGCTGAGGGTAAAGAAATATATGTGAAATGTCATGGAAGCATATATTAAAGTATCGAAACATGAATAAAGCTATTTTCAGTTTATTTTATATGTATAATTCTCGTAAAATAGGGAAGTGATTACTGATTAGTCATCTCTTTACGAGGAATAGATGTGTGCGACCAGTCGTAAGACAAGTCAGACAAGAGGTCTGAACCAGGGGGGCCTCGAGCGTCTGAAAAACCAAATAGTCTGTCTAATAAAACCCTATGATCTTGGTTATCAAAAGTCTAACATTACTAAAACGGCATCTTGTGGAAGATCCAAGAGTCCGTAGAATATCATGTTCGTAACTTGCAATAGTCAATAAAATAAAAATAAAAACTTGCAATAGTCGAGGGAAGGATGATAATGATCTAAATTTTGAAATCTGTTTTCAATTTTCAGTGCATAGCTGAGCTATTTTAACAGCGCTACCTGATTGGTTAGTTCGTGTAACATGATATCGGAGCCTCGATCAGAAAGAAATAAAAACAACTTTCACAGCATGGCGCGAAGCTATAAATAGATTTCAAAAAATTGTCATGTCATGCCCTCTTGCAATAGTGCAGTTGAGTGATTGTTTCCATTTAGCAGATTGCATTCATGGGCGTTATCAACGGAATGTGCAGGTAGGTAGGTAGATGGGCCATTTTTTATTTGCTTTCTAACCTAAATTTGTGACATCGTTGTTTTGGCGCCCCAAGCTCTATGCCGTATTGCGTTAATAGCAGTGATGGCAGGTAAGGCAATTTTATTGAGAACTTTAACGTAAAGGGAATCTCAGCTGAAAAACGTCTCCAACGTGTATTAATCTACTAATGGTTCTCTTTAACTAGTCTTGGGGTTTTAAGTCGATATTTCCGTAACTGGTTCGAATGCGAAGTGTTGGGTTTTCCGTTTACAGTGAAGATGACTCTACCGTTGCCACTCGACAAAGTTTTTGATTAATTTTTGACGACTTTCGGATGGGTTCCGTTTGATTTGACCAATCAAAATCCAAGGAGTGTTGCAGGCGGAGTCGTGAAATTTGAATGGTTTTAGTTTCTAGACTAGTTCAAATGTGGCGCCACTGAAACGGAACCCATCAAAGTTGTCAAAAAGATGTCAAAAATTAATCAAAAACTTTGTCGAGTGGCAACGGTAGCGTCATCTTCACCAAATATCCCGCGCGCCGCCATGTTTCTTTATGGTAATTTTATGACGTCATTGCGTGGTCGGAGACTTTAATTTGGAGTCTACGGAAGAAGATTTCGCGGTTATATTGAGCCGGAAAACGCATTAGATGCACGTACATGTCTCTAATTTCACGCAATGCTGACTAAACTGACGTATTGAAAACTAAAAGTGAATTAAAGTGGCAAAGGACCGCGAACGAAAATATGCTACTTGTACACGTAGGATCTGTGAAAGATTTAATCAGCCAAGAATAGAAATACAAATAAAGTAAGCAAGGCTGATACCACGTAGAACACTTAACGCGACAACGACATGATAGAGTCCAAACTGAAAGCCAAAATGCAACGCACGACCACGCAATGACGTCATTATCTCCCATCAAACTTTGCGAAAACAAACAAGGCGGCGCGCGGGAAATATATATTTGAAAGTTGAAAAAGAGAATCGCTAGATAACAGAAGAAATCCACCGAAAAAGGACGGCTATCCTCACTCACGACTCAAAAACACGGCCGCCATTAGTATCGCCCAGCTGACGCGTGATTGGACGAATGTAGTCACATAAACCGTGTCCGACACCGCCTGAAATCGCCTAGTACAGTGGCACCCCGCTTTACGGACAGTTTTGTTTGTTCCGACGAAAGGCTCATATAGTTTCTCTTACATTAACCCGCCTAATACGGACACCGGTTAATACGAACAACGGACACTTTTCTGTGACCCGAGTGACACTCTCTCATACTTTACGGACACTGGTTATCCTAGTCCAGTCCCTGAACTCTCTCTTTACCCCAGTCCCCATGGGCGGGGGTAAGAGAGAGTTCAGGGACTGGACTATGGTTATCCGAGAGAACCTAACAAAAGCTGCCAACCGAGTCTTTCAAAGGTTTTGTCTAATATTCAGTCCGTCTGGTTGAACCGCAAACTGAAAATGCCAGTGCAGAGCAAAGTCACAGACTATTTTAAATGATTACGTCGTCCCGTTTCAAACAAGAGAACATTAATTTTACTACTTGTATTTGAATGAGCGTAAGGTTTCTTCAGTTTGAACTTAAAGGGACACTGTCCTGATTTTTGCATGATTTTGGGAAGCTCAGAAACATATCTAGATCATAGGAAGTTGAACAATAATGGTTTGATTCTGTAGAATAGCACTCGACAAATGACAGGAACCCATTAGGAAGTGAGGATGACAAACGACAGCCAGGATGGAAATGGATTGCAATATGGATTTTTGAAAAAACGTCAGGATGTCAGTTTTTCAAAGTTTCAAATTTGGCTCAGAAATCTTTGACATTTTGCAAACATTTTGTTGCAGTATGGAATTTCTTGAAGAAATTGCTTTTTATCATTTAGTTAGAGTTTATTAAGTTCTTATTTCATAGATTTAGGGACCATTTCATGCATTTATAACAGTTTTGAGCAAATACGCCGGGACAGTGTCCCTTTAAGTTACATTAAACATCGTTCTGTTGCCTTTTTAAAAATTGCCCGTTCCGAAGTTCAAATGGAGACCGTCTTGGGACGAGTTTTTAAATTTTGATTTAATTAAAAATTGGAGAACATCACAAGAAAGATCACATTAAAATTAGTCAGTTTACCAAGTTTGGGGTTGTTTCGTTGGATTTCAACCATGTAGAAGGCTTTCAAAAATCAGAAAAATTAGAGACTTTGTATGGATTTGGGCAGCCATCTCTGAATTAGAGACGTTTGTATGGAATTTGGACGACCTTTGACAGCTCACAGCCTGGTTACTATGCAATGTAACATAACCAAACTTGATGAACTTACTAATTTTTATGCAATCTTTCTGGTGATGGGATTAAATTTTGAATATGACGTAATTTGAACAATAGGTAAACTAGTGCTCAGTCCCTTTTTGAACTTCGGTACGGGCAAATAGTCGGCTTGTATCGATAAAACCTGTGTCCGTGACGTTTATTCTGGGAGCCCGCTTAATACGGACACCCGGATACGGACACTTTCGCGTGTCCCCTTGGTGTCCGTATTAACCGGGTTCCACTGTATTCAAACCAGTTAAGAATTATCGACTTCAAACCCCTAAACCAGTTTTACACAAACACCAACTTATGATTTGGAGCAAAACTGTTTTTCAGCCGAGATTCCTATCTCTTAGAATCTATTTGTAAAATCCCCATACAAACAGTTATATTTTTAGCCATTGCTGCTGACGCGATACTGCTGACTCACAACGTGAGCTTGGGGGGCCTGTGGATAAAATAAAGCCAACCTATTCACCTATTCTCTTCCCCAGACCTCTAGCCGAGTCCGCGTTCGAAGTCTGCTCACAAGTTGCTCGGCAACGTTTGAGCAGCTTTTGAATTTGGTAGCCCTCAATGCTTGTAGCTGTCGTGCAGACATCCAATTTAATTTCCTGCCGTTTCCGACGCGGGAAGAAAATTGCACGTCTGCACGCAAGCTATTGAGCAGCAGTCGTCTAATAATAAAACACTTGGCAGGTTTTTTCTTTCGCCTGCCAGAGGTACAAACAATATATACAGCGCGAAATGCGATTTTTGTGAGGACTATAGTTTTGAAAAAAATCCATAAAATGTGACTCTGAAATATTCATGATCTCTGGTTTAAATACGCGACAGAAGTTTTGTGATTGTAGATATGCTACAGTAATAGCTTATACTGAAGCGTGCGGCTGCATTTTCATTTTCAATTCACTTGTCTATAAAACCTTTTCCTCTAGCCTGAGAAAACAGACGTCGTTTCGCGTCGCAACCACTGGTAGCCCCGCGAAACAGTCTGTTTCGCGGGGCTACCAGTGGTTGCGACGCGAAACGACGTCTGTTTTCTCAGGCTACTTTTCCTCCAGACTTTGACTACACCATACACAGTCGGGAAAAGCCACAAAGTAGTATAGTCTATGCTAACCGAGCCCACCAAGGACCTGGGCGAGTGGTTGCCGTTTGTTTATTAAAAGACGCTTTTCAGTAATTACAATTTTTGTTTGGCGTGTCTACACAGAAATTTACAACAGTCTTTATATTAGTAAGTAGTATTGATTCGTGTTCAGCAAACTAAGACAAGCATTTTAATATTTTGTCAAAATCCTTATTTTGACAGACGGTATATTCAGCTTCTTGTTATTCTTGGTAAAAAATAATTAATAATGTATGTAAATTAAACCGTCTCTTGTTTCGAAGTGTCGAAGTAAAAATAAAGGCGTACATATTTTGTGTCCATGTACACGAAAAGCTAAAAGCTTTTTAAAAGCAAGTTAAAAGCAACCCGAGTGCTTTTTTTTTTTTTTTTTTTTTTTTTTCATGTACTGCCGGACGCGTCTAATTCATATTTATCATTCTGCTTTTCAATCCGAATGCAGAGGAGTCGTGTTCCAAGTATTCTAGCAAATTTCAATTTCAAAAGATCTCCGGCATGAAAGAAAGATCTTTGTTATACTACTGCTTTTTCATTATTTTCCCGAAAACTTCTGTAGTAAAATGTACTATTTGTGAATATAATTTTTTTTCCTCCGTGGCATAAACTGGCTTAAAACAACAGCATGTATACCGAAAGCTAAAACGTAAATCATATAGTAATCAAAAAAGTAGGCGGTTTCCTTTGCGTTCGCATATCTTATCCCACTCGGACTGATTAGATTTTTGTACTTTGTACAATTTACAATAAACAAAAGGGAAACTCATTAGTTTGGCCGGCTTAGCTGGTATTAAATTGCTCTTAAAGTCGAAACAGTTTTTGTTTGCACAAGGTTCACCACTTTTGTAATTATCTTTTTCAGCAATTTTAAAATCCGTCGCCAGGGTCTAGACACTGCGGATGAAATTAGAAATAAATGCAAACGAAACATTTTGAAACAAACAACTCTTATAAATAAACGTTTATTCGCAGGCTAGGTTTGACCGAGGCTACCTTGAATAAATATGGCACTGGTGCAACATGGTCAGTTTAGAGACCAATGCAAAACAGTGAGGTGTATGCTCCGAGCATGACTTTCTCTCCTAGCTTAGCCTAGCTAGGGATGGTCAAAAGAATACATGTATACAGCACATGTATACGAGAAGGAACAATTGCGCCGACGACCTAACTTTTAATATTCTAATCCGGGAGAGGCAATACTTCAAGCTTACTAGATAGCCTAGAAATAGCTGGGGTTTTTAATATAATTTATTTTCATTTTTTTGTTTTACTTGAAAGTCTAAGTCGTGGCAAACGAGAAAACATTGTTGCGGAAACATTGTTGCTGACGCAAATGTTTCCCCGTTTGCCCGCGCACGCAACATTTGGCGTCCGAGACGCAAAAAATGTTTCTGATCTTTCAGAAACATTTTGCGTCCGCAACAAATGTTTCCCTGTTTGCTCGCCGAAACATTTGCGTCCGCAACAATGTTTCCGCAACAATGTATCCTCGTTTGCCACGGCCTTTAGTTCACTCATTCATAACTGGTCGGGTAAGAGGGTGCGAATTCTGACAAAACTGAAACAGTTCATTTAACTGTTTTCATCTAAAACATAAATTAAATTTGTATAAGTTTGCGAAAACATCGGCTGATCAGCGCTGAGTCGGGGTACAGCCCAAGACTAGTTCGGACAACTGAGTGGTTTTTTTGTGGCAAGTCTACCAACTGAGCTAAGCGCTATCTTCCTTCAGTCAAAGTAGATTAGCGATGAAGTAACAGCTTGTAGATTGTCACTGAATATTTTGTCATTTACTGTTCAATCTCAGTCTGTCAAAGACTAAAAGATTTTTTAAAAGTGCTTCCTTTTCGGTTTCTGAATCCGCGTAATGGGCGAGTTGACCACCCTCTGGTGTATTTTACTCAGATGATGATTTTGCACCAGTCAAATGTAACAATTTAACGAGAAATAAATGCGAGGAAGACAGAACGTTTTTTTTCTTCTTGATTAGTTCATACTGAAATATTAGACACTCTTCAGCTCATCTCGAGTATACTATCCGCTTTCAAACTGTTGCTACCCTGGGTACCAGAGGTTTATTTCTCGCGTCGGGATCGGCCGCGGGTCATAGAGACTTGAAACCAGAAACCGCGCAAGAAAGGTCTCTGGCACCCAGGGTAACTGTTGCCGGCGAAGAAAAACTTCCTTTCGATTCGTTTATTTTGATTAAAGGAAGAAAGACAATCATTACAATCTCTTCTAAAAGAAGACAACGTGGTGGACGGGGGTAGACAATCCAGATGACACCTGGCACAGTAACAGCTGTATGATACGAGTAACATCATTGTGTCATTATGGTAAACGACTAAAATACAACTGCTAAAAGTTATTTCAATACTATAAGTCCGGCTATACCTCAAAAATATAATGATCAGGCTCAGAACATCTTCAGTCAGATTCTCGATATATTTCAACAGTCCAATAAATCGAACCGATACCACGCTCAATGCCATTGTAATATGGTTATTTTGCTGTGTACTGTACGATGGAATTTAAATGAGTATCCATCGAGTATTTGTCATGATGTACATCTTGGCTATGGGGCGACTGTCAAATATTGATGCTACTTATAATTGATCAAACTGTTGCTGACTGACTTCATATGCACTATAGTTTCAAGTTCCTCGACAACAATTTTGAGAATAAACTGTCTAATATAATCCCGAGTCCGCTAAACTGGCAGCTACTGAATAAAGAGGACTGAAACCTCCTTTTAATTTCATATCATCCCCGTTTGTATTTACAAATGTAAGAAGCGATCACGTACGTCAGGATGCTCCTGCGTACGTCCAATCTTGGGTAACGCCCAGGAAATAACGTAATCCTTGCTTTATATTCGCCTCTCTTCTCCCGAAGTTTCCGTTCGCGTGGGAGTATTTAATTGAAGAATCAGGTTTTCACTGTGACGGTCACTTGAAAATATGTAGATTGCGCTGCCAAGCTTCCAAAGACACCGGGAGAGTTTTCCATGCGACCCCACCTGTCTTATTGAAAATAATCCTGAAAGGTTCCTGAAAGGTTTATCGACGTTTATGAGATGTTCGGCTCGCGAGAAAGTGTCACTAAGCAGCAATGTTGTCGAGGAGAGCATATTTTTCAAACTAATCTCGTAATCTTCTGACAATTCTTGTGTTTTTGTTCGGCTGGTTGGTTTCGTCGCGTACCGTTCAGTTGGGCAAACACGGTACAATCGGTTCAGTGGTTCCGCTGGTTCACTTGCCATCTGAAATGAACCATGAACAGTAAAACTTTCACTCCTGATTTCAAGATATAAATTCTCCTTACCTGCCGTACTAGTGACCTTATAGCACTAGTTGGGCGAATTTGCTTATTTAGGAAGATAATTTGCCCTTGGTAATAACTTCACAACCTGCGTGTATAATCTTTGTATTGCCTCTCCGCGGAATCGGCAAATAAACCGGCGAGCGAATCAGACAATAGACTTTCTTGTCACTCTGGGCCGAAAGAGAATCAGAGCGTTGAAAATTAGCGGCCCGAGGAACCTTTTCCCGTCGAGGTTTCTGGTTTTGTTTATCTTTCTCTGCATGTTGTACAGGGAAACAAATTAATATAGATACGGGGTACAGGTCAGTTTTGGAATTTCAACGGAAAAACTGATTGTTTCAAAACAGTTGTTCGCCGGCAATAGTTCTTTCCCATGATTTAGTGTTTTCATGACTTTTGTGAACTCAAACAACCGCTAAAAAATTCAGTCACGCTCCCATAGCTGTTTGGCAAAATTGTCGTCAATATTAACTTGACATTGAGTAGTCAAATATATTGGACGAGACGTTTTTGTATCATAAAAACACGAACTTTGTAATGCATGAATTATCATGTACACAAATAAGCATTTGTGAAGTATAAAATAACGAAAACATCTTTTGAATTTCATCGATTTTAAGTGTAAATTTTCGAGTTTTTGTTTGGAGTTCTTTTTTGAAGGTATACTATTTTCGGGTGCGTTCGAAAAAAACCCACCTTTCACTGCTTTTTGTGCCACATTTTAAAAATGCTATTAACGCAGGCAAAACAAAGAGCTTATTAACATCGTGGGAGTCTTATTGTTGCGACAGTTCCTTATATAATTACGAATCTTCAATTGTTTTTTGAAGAGATATTTTTTCAAGCGAACAGAATATTGATCAGGTATTTGAACATGTCATGTGCAAAATTTCGTCTAAACATATATAGCTAAGTTTTTGTTTAAATGTTTTAATTTTAATAATGGCTAGGTAAGCCAACTTTACATAGGACAAGCATAGGCCAAGTACATAAAGCATTAAATCATCAAATGACATGTTTGGTCAAATTCCGCGCCAACCGAGTCACTGGTCAAACATAGACAATCAATGCCTGTCAGGGGAGGTACGCAGTGCAAACTTTCTGCAACGATGATTGAAGCACAATACTCTATAGCTTATTAAAAGTCTTTAAAATCTTTACAAAACAGAGTTTCTTCAAGTTATTTTCTAACAATATTTTAACGGAGTGTCTACGGTGGAAGAATTCGAAATTTTCAGAGGATAAGAAGTTGTCCATATCCACCCTTCCCCAGACAGTAACAAGTAGTAGACCGGGTATCAGGCCGCTCGCGGTTGTCACTGAGTTGAGCGCGTGTTACAGAAGAAAACAGAAAGGTTGAATAATTTCCGTTTCGCTGCAGGAAACTGCGTTGGTCGTTTCAGAGCTAACGTCTCTGTTGTATGGGATATGGAGGTTCTCTCCCCACAAAACCAATCTTCAGACGGTGAGTGGTTCATATTTTTTGTTAGAATATCGTAATTATTGGGTATGCGTCCGATTCAAAGCGGGCGGCGAGTGTTATTCCCTCAGAGCTTTCGTATTGTTATGAAACGTCGTATAATTTCGTTCGTATTTGGACGCGTTTTTTGTGTGACCTCCACCGCTTACTTTGATTAGATATCTATTTTTGTGATTTCAAACCTCGTCGTTCAATTTCGTGGCAGGTTTCGCCACAAAAATAGCACGGTGCTTAACTATTAACACCGCGGATGTTGTAGCCGGAGAGGAAAGCGGTTTCTTGGCCCGTGAATTATTCATTCAAAACTTCACGGATCTGTTTAGGGTTCATTAGAGATCCAATTCCTGACTATTCTTGCGGCTTGGCCTTGATTCTTTATGGTGTTAAGACTTGATTTGTGTTGTGTGTCGAGGTTAATCGAAAATTATAGACCATCATCTTGTAACGGGTAATTTTCAGTTCGTGGAATGTCTCTGTCAGACCTATTTCTGCTGCCCACAAAAATACATGATGATGTACACACAATAATCCTATATTGCGAAAGCGGATAATAATTTGTTTTAGGAGGGGCTGGTAAACAAAGCCATTTATTAAAAAACATAAATATCTTGACAATATTTTAGCTGAGCTGAGTCTTCTGATCGATCAGCTGTCGAAAAAAAAGCGAAAGTAAATTGAGCGAAGTGTAATTTCATTTTGAGTGTTATCAGTGTTATTCACTGTTTGTTCTCTGCATTTATTAAGCGTAAATAGGTCGGGAAAACTTTACGTAACAGACCTTTGAGGAAATATAATTTCTCTGTTTTCCAAATAGAATGTTTGTTTTCTATTGTGAAGAAGTTTTTCTTTGGTGATAAATGCGTGATGATTGATGGTAATTTGTAATTCGTGGTCCAACCAACTAAAACCTTTACTTGGCTTCTCTCCGGGTGTTCCATAGCACGAAGTTTGGGCAACAGTTTGGATCGTTCGTTCTTAATTCTGTTTGTTCTATAATATTCTCGAGTAAATAAACGTTTTACAGCTGTCTCGAATGTGGTGATAACTGTCTCGTCGTGTTAGCTCAACTCTCAAGGGATGACATGAAAATGTTTGCTTTTACAAAGGGTCACCATATTGCCTATTAACTCCAGAAAAGCGTTGGCATTGTTTGGTCTCACACTAACACTCACCGATCGTAAATTATGCAAAGCCGTGCTTTTGTCTTGCTAAATTGTTTACTGTGTATAAACCCCGAGTATCACTGTACGAAGATCTAGACTAAACGTGATGCACAAAGGATTCAATAGCAAACCCAAATAAATCACAAACTCGTCACAACTTTCGTGTAATGTCGAATGTTTATGGTTGTTTGACATGAGATCAGACGATAGCGATGATTGGTTTTCTCTCTATAAACTCTTTCTTTGAAGTTTTTTTGAGAATAATACTGTTGGGAATTGAAAGAGCTAATAAATTAGATTTCTTTTGAACTACGGGAGCAAAATATCCACCTGTTACCGCAAGAAAATGATGAACTTAAAAAATTAATACTTCTTACTCTGCAAAATCATGATATCCCAATAATAATTATTATTGTTATGGTTGAGTATTGCAAGCCTGATTGACAGGTACTAAACAAGATTATTGAATATCCGGGCTTGATGTAAACTTTCTTATATTAATTTTGTTACATCTGTTATCTGTGTACCAAGAAATGTTTGCATTTCCACACAGAGAAGTGCTAAGATATATCTCCCTACTCAATTTCCTCATTAATACAGTTGTTTAAGCCCCTTCCACACGAGCAAGTTTTCCTTGACAAGTTTTCCTTGACAATTTTTCCTTGCTCGTGTGGAAAGGGAAATTTGGCAATTTTTTCCTTGACAAGTGTCCTTGTTCAAAAACTGGCGTGCCAGTTTTTGAACAAGGACACTTATCAAGGAAAAATTGCCAAATTGCAAAACTTGTTCGTGTGGACGTGCAACAAGGAAAATATGACAAGGAATCCCTAGTACCCAGCGGCCTTATCTTGTTGCTCGCAACCTGGGTCCTATTAAAGACGATAATCCGCTGTACAATATTATTGTTATTACAAAGAAAAATTGTCAAAGAAAAATTGTTTATCGCCCACACGAGCAAATAAAATTTGTCAAGGAAAAAAATTGTCAAATTAAAATTTGTTTTTTATCTACACGAGCAAATAAAAATTGTCAATGTCCCTTGTCAAGGAAAACTTGCTTGTGTGCATGTGGAAGGGGCTTTACTTTGGCAAAGGTTTATATGGACACATAGTGATTTTGTTTTAATTTTGTTATGGTCTCTGCATCTATAAATAAATATATGTTGTGGTTTAAATTTATTTTTGGTTTAAATTTTTTTAAACCAGTTTGATTTTTATTTTCCTTTGTCTCGGATTATGGTAATGAATATTAGACAAAGGAAAATAAAAATCAAACTGGTTTGAAAAATTTTGAACCAAACAAAAATTGAACCACAACATATACATAGTATATATAATTATGTTTAAATTTCTCCTTGAAGTACAGTAGTGTGCAATAATGTTTGTTGTTGTCAGCTGGAAAATGTGGATGTTTAGTATACTGTAGTTGGGGCTGTTTATAGATAGATGTCTGCAGGGAATATAATTATTGTCTTTGGTGGTTGAGACAATGGCCATTTTCACACTAGAGACGGGAAACTCCTCTGAGACGAGTTATCTGTCTCAGATGAGTTTCCCGTCCTAGCATGAAAACGGGACAGTTATAATTTATTTTAAACAGGTAACTCGTCCGATTTTACCCGTCTACTTTTCCGTCGCTTTAGACGGATTTCTAAGACGAGTTTCCCATCTGTGACGGATAACTCGTCTTAAATTTGTCATTTTGATAAAGAAAGGTAACCGCACCTCAGCTTCAAAGTGAAATTGACAAGTAGTTAGACTCGTCTTGAATTCACACTAGGACGAGAAACCCGTCAGATGAGTTTTCCGTCAAGACGAGTTTCCCCGTCTCTAGTGTGAAAATGGCCAATAGTTCTATTTTGCAGAAGTTTGAAAATTAATGGTTCACTTAAATTAATACACCAAGGATATACAGATGACTAAAGCCCCACAGTTATTGTGATAAACATATTGCTATCTATGCACAAATTTCCGAGTTGCCTTTTAGCTGTGTTTTAAAACAACCTTTGATATGAAAATGAGTGTTACTCACAAGTTCATTCCAACTCATTTTCAAGTGAATGGTTGTGTACCAGGCACCTCCTATATTACAGTGAGGGAACATTGAATGGTTGTGTACCAGGCACCTCCTATATTGCAGTGAGGGAACATTACTTTATCACAGGCAGCACTTGTACTCCCGGTTTCCGCCTCTTCCATTGTGCTTTCTGCTTCTTGATGCTTTTCAATTGCAAAATATTTCATAATGTTGCAAAATAATTTTCCCTATTTCTCCCAGTTCCCGCCACCTTGAGAATCCAGCTTCTTGACCTCTCTTTTCCCGGCTCCCGTTAGACTTCCCACCCCCTTTGCTCCCACGCTCCTGCTCCCCTCCCCCCCCCCCCCCCCCACTTTTATAGTACAGTCATGTAACTATGATGGCTGCTCATTGTACACTCAAGGGGTTAAACTAGTTGTAGCCAATAAGGAGGAGGATTCAAAGTAAATTACAGTGTTTGCAAGGGATGAAGATCTGCTTGTCAGGATTTTGTTTGCACCATACCTTGGTGTCCTTCATGAACCGTCTCGATAGTGCGCTTTTGAAGGCTCCCAGGGATGGTGATATGGCTTCCTCTCATCGCCATCTGTACTATCATGCACAATGATTCCTTTATTGCTTTGTAACTGGCTCCAATCATCTGTCATCACAGCCTGGCATATTACTAGCCATAACGTTGGGTCATTTTCTGAGGCAATTTTTACCTGCTTATGGTCTCACTTGCCACGCTGTAGGCAAACTCTTTTGTGTCTTGTGTTTCATGATCTTGGGTTACACCAACTGGTAGACAGCTGAGGACATCTGCAGCATTGTCTTTGCCTCAGTCGTATGTGTGTCAACTTGAGTTGTACTGGAAGTGCTGCAGTACAGGAGCCATATTCTACATATTTCTACATCTACATATTTAACTTGCAAAATCCTATCCAGGACAGTTTGCAAGTGCAGTTGGATTTCTATATGAGTAGATGGGGGCTTTGACTTTGGTCTGAGCACAATGGCTAGGGACTTGTGATTAGTGCAGATCTCAAAGTGGACTCCATAATCTTTTCACAAAAGCTTCTCTTTCAAATTAGGAGTAGCTCCTTTCAACTTTGTTTAGTTTCCTACTGGCATAATAGATTGGTCTGAATTGCTCCAATGGGTAAAGTGTCTGGTTTCCCCTGCTTTAGAAAAATACACTCATGACAGTCATGGTACTGGTTACATGTAAGTTCATGGAACTTAACCAAGGAAATTGAGTGCTTTAGGGACCAGTACAAATTCAAATTTTCTGTTTTGTGTAGATCTGTCTATGACTCTTGAAAACATTCCAGAAGAGCTGTCATCAGCAGTAGAGAGCAATGGAGACTATCTTGACATCAGTTTTGTCTTGAAAAGGTCTAGAAGATGTCTATAAGACTTTTGCTAGACCTAAAGAAAAAATTAGATCTTTAAGCTGTTTCGTACAGGACATGATTTTCCATGATTTTCCTTATGGGCTTGGAGGCTTAAATCTTCACTTATGCATGAGTCACCTTGCCATACATGTAGTATGCTGTATGCTTGTGACTCCAACTGTACAGTATGTGGAAACTATGCAGTTGAAATACATGTACCCTAAAGTTTACATACATACATACATACATACATACATACTTTATTTGATGAGTAGGTTGGTAAAAAGGCAGCCAAAGGGCTGATGTGGACCTACTATACTAAAAATTAGGAATTACATTTGTAAAAATTACATTTATAAATTTAGAACTAGTATACAAATAAGTCGGAATTTACTAATATTAATATAAAAAGAAAAGAAAGTTTCTCTGTATATTTTGAGTATTTAGTGTACATGTACTTTAATACATGTAAGGTAAAGGTAAAGCCGTTAGGGGCCAACGCGGGAGTTTATCCCAGTTTATTTTGTATGAACTTAAGCCAACTAGAAGTATTGCTACTCCCCCTGGGTGGGAGGGATGCTAGTCCAACACCAGGTTACCCCCCAGGATTTTGTCGCTGGTACCCATTTATACTCCTGGGTAGATAGAGGCACTGCGAGAGTTAAGTGTCTTGCCCAAGAACACAACACAATGACCCAGACCAGGGCTTGAACCCGGGCCGCTCGATCCTGAGTCCAACATGCTAACCATTCGGCCACTACATCTCCCATATTTTAGTGTACTTACAAGAGTATATTAATTCAATGTTCATTTGTCCTTTAAGATTGGCATTCCCCTCTAGACGAGTCATGGGATTCCCGTCTGCCAACTCCTTTAGCATTGGACTTTTCTTCACTGAGAGAGGAAGATGATGTTAGGCCAAACACAGAGAGCAATCTTTCAAATGGTGACAGCGAAGATTTTTACACAAGTAGTGATAGGTATCAAGGTCAGTATTCAGATTAATACATTTTTAAGGCCAGAGTTCAAAGAACAGAGCAGTATTGTAGTTAAATGGGAGATAGTACTGCAAGTAAGGATATGTGTAACTGTATCCCTGACATTGCTATGTACATGACTTCAACAGGCTAATTTGAATCTGGTGAGGTGTGAACTTTTTATTTAATAATAATAAAAATAAAAACATAATATTTATCCAGGATAACCCCGTCAGTGTAAAAACACCGGCATCAAAGGGGGTCCTGCGTTACTAAACTAAAAGGTCTCTAAAAATCCCTAAAACATATAAAATGTTAAAAAGCTATTTACATTGCATAAAAATTTTAAAAACTATTTACATGGCATAATTTTTAAGAAAAATGTCTTTAACATCTTCTGAAAACTCAATAAAAGATTTTGTAGATTTGATATAAGAAGGTAGGCGGTTAAATTCAGTGGCTCCAGTAAAATAAAATGATCTTTTGGCAGTTTCTAGGTTGACCTTTGTAATATGAATATCATCACAACGTCTAGTTGCAACTGCGTGCACGGAAGAATTTAAATTAAAATAATTACTGAAATAAGGCGGTACCAAGCCATCAAGGCATTTCCTGACTAACATACATGTAACAATGTGAAGTTTCCTTCTATTAATCAACGGCACAAGACCTAAAGAGTCATTCAGCGCTTGTTTAAAACATTTCAAAGTGTAAGTGTTCCAGACATTTTTTATGATCCTAAGAAGTACATTGAGGCTCCAGGTACTAAATTCAGTTGACATGCAGTCTTACCTTTTCAGTAGAGTAACTAAGGTAATAAAGCTTGCAAATACATGTAATAGCTGCCGTCGGTAGCCTCCTCCACAGGCAACTCCTGGGTCTCCGGGGTCTGGGGCAAGAAAGGGGCAAAAGAGCGGGCACTGGGGCCGAGGCGAGCGAAAAGCGGAGTTGCCTGCCAAATCCCAACGTACTTTCTACCGTCTGCGCATATCGGCCGCGCATTACAATTTGATTTTAGCCCAGTGGGGTAAGTATGAGTTTGGTTGTAAACAATATGGCGTCGATGGTCGAACTGGAAGTGACAAACTAGCGTCCATAAAGCAGCAGGATGAAGAAACTATTTTACGTTTACTGTGACGTGGTCGTCCTTTCAAAGTTCCTTCACGGCAAGTAGCATAAAGGAGGCTGCAACAAAATTTGCTTACGGTTTGTTTAGTTTTAAACATTCAGCTACATTCCGAAGACAAGGAGCCTGTTGCTTTTAAACAGTGCAGCCAATGCAGTGTAAGGGAGAAAATGGAGTACTGTACTTGGCATTTATCTCTGAAGAAGCTTCTTGTTGTGCTCAGTAAAATTATAAAAAGGTAACTTCGTAGAATTTGGAGTTCATTTGTATTTTATGTTACAAAATATATTGCTGTATTTTCAAATGGTCTACTAAAAAGTAAAACTGAGGCACATCCGATGCACTCAACGTGGTTCAAGCCATAGTCCAATTAACTTAAAGCCATGTTGAAGCTATATTTGGCTGGAAGTAGCCAGAAGTGCATCCAAGAAAATGATCTGGATAGCTTTTCAAGCTTTGGCTATTAAAAACAGGCACTTTGTTCCAGTGGTGTTGTTGCAAAAATGTTTGCATTTGCTTATTACGAGGTTTTAGCAGTTACTAGAGTTACTAGTATTTTGTAGAGGTAATCGCATGATTTCGAGTGCAATTTGGAATAAATAAGCACAAGTAAATTTTTCAAAGGCTAACAAAATTGCACGAGCCCGTAGGGCGAGTGCAATTTGTAGTCTTTGAAAAATTTACAAGTGCTTATTTATTCCAAATTGCATGAGAAAAATCATGTGATTACTTGTTAATAACACACTTGAAAAAATACTGTTTACCGATTACTTAGGCTGAGGAGGCCTTGGTCTTCGTAAAAATTTCGGAAGTATTCGCAAACCTTCCGATAAAGTTGGAAAATCCTTCGGATGTCTTCGGGTGATCTTCGGCAACCTTCGTAAATCTTCGGGTGATCTTCGTAAATCTTCGGTAAACTTCGGAAGTGTTCGGGTGACCTTCAGAAATCTTCGGAAATCTTCGGTAAACTTCGGAAGTCTTCGGATGAAGTTCGGAAATCTTCGGAAGACTTCGGGTAATCTTCGGAAGTCATCGGGTGATCTTCGGAAACTTTCAGAAGGCTTCGGGTCAACTTCGGCCATCTTCGGCATACCTCGGGAGCCGTTAGGGGTCTTCGTACTAACTTCGGAAATCTTCGGAAATTGTAATTTGCACTGGTGTTACACTTTTTGCACTGGTGTTACACTTTTTGCACTGGTGTTACACTTGAACTGCACTGCTCTTAGCCAATCAGAATGGAGTAATTTTTTCAAGTGTATTATTACAGAAGTAATAGTATCTCTATCACTGTTGGTCTAGATCTAGGCCCAAATGCTCATACGTTAATTGACTATAGTTTTTATGTTCCAAAGTATGAAAAGGCTTAACAGACCATGCAGACATTAATCCTACCGTTTAGCAGTCAAGTCGATAGGTCCTTCTGAGTGCATGGTTGCATTACTTTGTTATCAAGCACAAAGCTTAATTGATAGACTGACTTTTTGAGTACAAGCTGGCTTGAGTTTAGCAAATAGGCTATGACATGATTACCCTCCAAAGCTTTTAGCTGATTGGACCAAAACTGTATTTTGTATATACCTGTGGACCTTTATGTGCTTGTTCCTGACAATTCAACCTTTGAGTTGGGGAGTGTTCAATTTTTCTCCAAAAGAACTCTAAACCCCTTTGGTGACTTAATCCACATTATAATGTTAATCGGTACAATCACAACAAAAAAATATGAGTTTTTGTGTTTTAGCCCATAATTTGAACCTTACCTGGTAGTAGTTTGTATAGCATGATCGTCCAGGTTAGGGTAGTCCTGAAAAGGACTGTTGTTGTTGACTGACATTTTGACAACCTGAGCGGAAATCATCTTCAGAGTCAAGTCAATGAAAGAAATATTTCACCCTTGCATCTGTTCATGACTTTAACCCTTTAAGCCCTAACAGTGATCTACATTTTATTTTCTCCTTACAATCATAATAGAATGTCAAACAGACAGGTGTTGAGAATATATCATAAACAAGGAGAAATTGTCATTATTTGACATCAAATTATCAGAATTAAAACCACAAAAAAGTATGTTAGTAAGGAGAATATATGTGTTGATATTTGGGGCTTGAAGGGTTAAGCTGGTTGGCTTCCAGTAGAAAATCTACATGGTTATCAATTTTTATGGGTGAGGAACGGTTTCATTCACCGGTATGAAATAATAAAGATTGTTATAAACATAGGTTTTTATCAAAGGGGTGGTGGTCATCTTAGGTGGAATATTTGATATTCAAGCAACTTGAGTGTTTCAGGCTGTTTTATTGTTACAGGATGTCCCCACCCCTCCCCTTAGAAGGTAAAATTTGGAAATAGTCATATTATACAGTGTTATGTTTTAGCCCATAATTTTAACAATGCTGCTGGTAGGTAAGAGGACTTTCAGATGCAATATTTATTCAGGATTACAGACTGAAGGAGTTGTTTTGAATAATGATGAATGAAATAAAGATTTCTGCCCAAGGGTGGGGGGTGGGGGTACCCACATATATACCATATACGGGGATGTGCTGCCCAATAGTGTATGGGTTTTCACAACCTACATTCATAAACAGGGTATGGACCGGTATGAGTTATGCTGTCATAGACAGGGTACATGGGTGCCCTTCAGTTATCAGGAATGATTTCCCCTGACATTTTCTGCAGGCCTAGCTTCCATCCGACCTTGCTTCTGACAAAAACAATATCAATGAATGTCAACAACAGATCACTCAGGAATCACATGCTTAAATACACATCTCCCATAAATACGATTCATAAACAGGGTAGGGGAAGTACAAACTTTTTGACATAAATAGCACACCCGTGGAGGTGCAGAGGATCACGGGTGCACCGAAACACCCACGGCTGGAGACTGACCTTACACATATCCCAACTCAAACTTGGGTTGAGTCCCCCCCCCCCCCCCCCGATTTATGTTCATGACTACATTTACCAACAATAACTCATTACACTTAGGCCCAGTTCAGATGCCATACTTCACATGGGCTGAATTGAATTTGATGAATTAAGTCCATGTGAAGTATGGCATCTGAATCAATTCGGATCGGCTTAGCCGTTCTTCCAGCCTGGCTTAGCCAGGAATAACGGCTGTGGACCAG
Source organism: Desmophyllum pertusum (assembly GCA_029204205.1). Classification (NCBI taxonomy): domain Eukaryota; kingdom Metazoa; phylum Cnidaria; class Anthozoa; order Scleractinia; family Caryophylliidae; genus Desmophyllum; species Desmophyllum pertusum. Next base: position 1,229,164 of record MU826834.1, on the reverse strand, counting down.
CTTTGATTCAGACGCTGAACTTCACATGAGCCGAAACAAATGCATGAATTATTATAAATGTATTTTTCGATATAACTGCAATTTTCCCCATTAAATTAAGCTTGGCTGAATTAAGCTTGGCGTCTGAATCAATTCAGCCAGTCTAAATTAATTTGGGTTGGCCTAAATTCAAATTCGATTCGGCTCATGTGAAGTGCAGCGTCTGAACTGGGCCTTAGCACTTCAAGGTAATCTAATATAGTTTCATCATCATCATCATCTCCTTCTCAGGCCCCGCCACGCTTCTCAGTCTTTTACACAGATCCCTGTATATATAGTTTCATATAGTTTAGGTTTGAAAAATTCTGGCAACCATAGTACCTCATCGACTTATGCTTATAATTAAATGACCGTTTTATTATTATCTGTAAAACTACAATATCCTTGATGTGTTACTTGACAATGCAAAATGTTTATTTCATAAAATCATAAATGGTATTAGCTCATCTCGCTTGAAAACTTTCTGTGAAGAAATGATTGAAATTCTAGCGTAATTTTTGGCTGTAGTCGAAGTGAAAGCCGAACTAAATTATATATATGATACAGTAGACTGAATAGAAACAATCAATTTATACTTTCTAGTCATTAAAATCGCTGCAGCTGTCGAGTCATTGATATCACAATAGTGATCCATCAATCATTAGCCATTGAATATAACTGCTAGCGAGTGCTATATTCATCTTGTTTACCTTTTCTTTTAGTTCTCTTCGGAGTGACTATAGCAGTCCGCACTTCACTTTTTTTAGCGGCTGCCTCCGGAAGGTTCTTTCACCTCTTCAGAACAGTTTACACGTATTCAGCGAGGGTTTTCTTCATAATTGAAACTTCTGCTGTGCTTTTCTCAATTGCCTTATTCTTTGTCCTAAAATTTTGAATTTCTTTCCGGTAACTTTTGCTAAGGACTAGAATTTTCGAACTCCCACTTCGGTCCGCCATTTTACTTTGGTTTAAGTTGAGCGCAAAACTTTCCCTTGGGGGAGTGGGGTACAGACCATTGTCCAAAAGGTACATATGCCGGTCCGTACGTTTCGGGTTTTGGCAGGCAACTCTTCCTTCCTTTTCCTCTCTTCCTGTCCCCCACCCCACTCAGTCACCTTTTTGCCCTCCGTACCAGTCTCTCACTCGTGCCTGTATAGTCACAATGAAAAGGGTTCAAATACGTATTGCATGATTCATTGTACATGTAAATGTTTCAATGTCGTGATATTTATCCTGCCAAAATTACAGGTAGGCTTGTTTTTCAAGCTTTCTATAAAATTGTTTCATTAAATTTCAGTTGTTATTCCTTTTGATAATTTTTAGATCCCTTGCTCAAGTGAAGGATATAAGGCGAGCAATTTTACAGAAAAAAACAAATTAAATGTACCGTAATTGGTTCAAGCCCAGTTTAATTACTGGCCTGTGTGACACCAGCAGGCTAGCTTCTTTTTACAGTCTAAGCAATCCACGTTCTATGGTCTCAATCATGAATTGAAGACACATGTAGGATAAGGGCCACCAAAAATAAAACATTTTAGGTGGCTCCCTATAGTATTCAAGAACATGAATACATATATATATTATATAAGGATGATGGATTGAGGACAAAATATTTGTTTTATCTTAGGGTTTATGTTAAAGGCATTCACCACGAACATTAACAACACACCAAGGCTTACGTTTTTGGTAAAATCGTATAGTAATAACAGATATTTTGCCATTTTTCATCTTTTTGTATCTTCAAACTTCACAGTTTTGTGTAAATGGCTTCTAAAAAAATAGGCCCGCGAGGCGTGCTCATGGCTACTGCATTTTTTACTCAGAGAATGCGCATACATATAGCCCATGAGCCGATTAAACGAAATGGGTTAGGGACTCTCACGATTTCAATCAGTAAGTTATATTTTTCTCTACCCAGCAGTCATGAATCCACATCATCCCTTTATAACATGTATACTAGACATACTAGATATAAACATTTCCACGCCAATGGCTTTCGTTAACTCTCACCAGACCTCTCAATTGATAATATAGGTCAAGACTTCGTTCTCCGAGTTGTCGCCGTTGAGGATAGTGCAGCAACTTTGTTGGTTTTGTTATTTTTTTCTTTGGTGTATTGCATTTGATAACCCTAGCCCTAAGGCAACATCTCTTGCTTTGGCTAACCACACTAAAATAATCAGGCCCGTAAGGCGAGGGATGCGACAGGTGCGTCCGTGGACCGATGGCTGTCAATAAAGTGAATGAAAAGCTCTAATTCGCTAACTGGTGTAGTCTGGAAATGAAGCCTGAATCAACGAAGATAACATCGAAGGTCCGCCATTTGTAGATTTGCTGGGTGACATATTAAATTTTGGACCAGATCTGAGATTCTATAAGCTGAATTTAACGTTAACGATAAATTCGACCTAAAACCCTCATACGGAATTTTAATCCCCAGGATCTCAAAATGAGAGAAGACTGGGTACCCCAATAATGAACTGCAAAAGGGCTCAGCATGTGTGTCAATATTGGATAAAATGGACCGAACAGAGCCAGAGGTCACAGAAGAGCGAAATAGAAAGGCCGCAGCAAAATCCTGTCAATCGATAGATACATTTGTCCGTAAATTGTAAATTACATGTCACATAAAGTTTCTTGCAATTGTTTGTCATTAATCCATTTTGAATTTAAAGAAGCTTTACAACTGCTGCTTACTAGTTTAGCCTTTTGGGTTAGAAAAAAATCGTTAAAAATCGTCTGGAACAGGGTATCTTTTTAACATTTAGTCTGGAACAGGGTCGCAAAATTAGCGTTTTGTAGTCGGTACAGGTTAAGGGGTTTTATAGTCCAGCGGCACACCCCTACCCAAATTTTTTTTGGGAGTACCGCCCCCCCCCCCCCCCTCCCCGGGCTTCGCTCCTCGCGCGTGACGTGACTCTGCTCATATCCTAGACCATCCTAGCTAACTGAACTGGGTAATTACAGTACACTGCACGATTCACGTTTAACGTAACAAATTTATTAGGTCACTTTTAGCAACACTTTGCTCTCGTAAACTAGCTCGCCGACTTCTCAGTTGCGGACAACAAACTCTGTTCAGTATATTTACCTTCATGTCATTTTGATCAGTACAAGACTTGAAACCCAAGCTAATTTGAATACAATCACCCACTGTTTTCTTAAAACAACGGAAACTGTGCTCAAATGAGATGATCTTATCTTTCGTCTACAAACCAAGCAGATAAGTTCGTCTTTAATTTTAGAAGATATTTTCATATTAAAATCATTCCTCGTTTCGAAAAAAATTTAACACACTTAACAATAGTAGATCTAAAATCCATTTTCTAATATCATTTTGTCACGATGTCCAACGTCAGACTCCCGAAAGCGCGGTGAATTAATTTTCTGCAATCCAGCACGCGGCTTTGATCTTTGTCACAACAGCATTCGCAGCATTCATGCTGACATAACAAAATTCTCAAATCACTCATCACTCATACTCTTCTGATTGTCGTCATACTGTAATATCTTTCTTTACACAGCAGCATTCGAGTTGTAAATTCACGCTAGCATAACAAAATTATTTGGTCCCTCAGCAATACTTTCTTCTCTGACTTCACCCCTCGCGCGCGCGTGTGACTAAATGAGTAGATAATAAATAAATAAAATAAATAAATAATTTATTAAAATATGTGACCCTCCATAGGAAAAGGGGGCTTAAGGTGATTTTTTACAAACGCATTTAAACGCAGCGTTTGAAATGCTTTTCACACGCATTTCAAATTATTTCAAATGCATTTCAAATGTGTTTCAAACGGTTTCAAACTGAAGGCGTTTCAAACAGAAGAAACGCGTTTCATTGCGTTTGAAACACAAAAATAATTAATTAAGATGTGCATAATTATTGCCATTACAGAGGTTAATTAACGGCCATACGCCGGCCAAATTTATAACAGAGCTGGACAACTAGGGTCTTTTTTGTAGGGAAGCTCGCGCACGAACTATTAGACGAATGAATAGAAAACGTTTTGCAGAACCGGTTCAAGCGTGATGGAAACAAGTCCTATTAATAAATGCTAAAAGCGGGAACTTTATAGCTTTAGCTCAAAAATAGTATCCGATATACGGATAGCTTCGAAGGGTGACGTGTAAAGTTTCTAAAATTATAAAGTTCATTCGTAAATCTTGTATGCATCATCGACGGTCGTAGCCTAATTTACATTCCGTAGATTATTATCTGTTCTCTGGATCATGCTGGATACATGACGCACGCAATAAAAAACTGCTAACAGCTAGTAGAATTAACACAAAAAAAATCCATAGAGTGCATTAACTGAAAAATTGAAACAGAACTACAAACGTATGTAAAAATCGACCGCCATTTCCTTCATTCAAGATACAAAAGAATGTCGCGCTTTTGTGAACAGATGATCGGCGGACTGATTAAACTAAAGATAACACTGACATCTTCGACCCGCAAGAGTTACAAGTATCGATGTTACAGAGGAGTTAATACATTGAGGTAAATTGTTGTAACATTACAGGAAAGAAAACGAGGAGTTATCGTACTGTGTTGGTTTCACTTGGAATCGAGGCATAGAACTGATGGGCCTCCGTGACAAACGTCAGTGTTGCGTGCGTTATGCTCGATCTGCGGTTAGAAGTCTTGTCTGCTGTCGATGTCATGTAAGTAAGTATGTCAAGCCTTGTCCGAGCGTTTCTGTTTTAGGTGCACGCTCAATGCATTGCAAAGTGTTTGAAAAACGTTGCAAGATCGTCAATTTATACACATGTAATGATGTTTATACTGTGTACGTGCTCGCTTACACGTTTTTAGAACAAGAAATACACCTGAACATTCCTGTTATCTTTCTTGATATCTTTCGCGTATTTATACACGTAAACATGCTTTTAGAACGAGGTTATTCCCCAGGATTATTCCAGCGTCTTTAGAACACTTTTACGCGCTGTTCTCTTATTAAACAAATTAATTACTAGGTACATGATGTAGGCGAGTTGACTTCAGTGTGGGCGAGTTAACTTGTTGGCGAAGCGACCGGCTTCGCATACGGAACTTGATTGACTTTGTCCAAATATTGTACGAAAACCGAGTGGAAGGTTTTCGATGGTTGCGACTCAGATGAAGCTTAAATCAACGGAGACGACGCTCCAAGAATACTAATTCATGCATTGGAATGTCGTACGATCTTGAATTCATACTCGAAAGGAAAGGTAATTACAGAATTACAGGAGTTGACAAATAATGTCATAGCCTGTTCACGCATCATATTTGTTGACATTTCCGTTAATTTTGAGAATACTGCTATGCACTCTATAAAAACTTTCTTGTTGTTTATTGTATTGATCGACCTAACGATGGAATATTACTGAACTTTTAATCAAAAGTAAAAAGTGTAACTGCACCACCGTGATTTATCTAGCTTTTTTAAATTTCATTAACGACGCCTGAAGTTACCGTTTACCATCTTCAGTCCAGCATTTGTCGTGTTGTCGAATAATTATGCTTATTATGGCCTTCAATGCCAAGACTAGACCACTTGCTTTTCCCCGTAGTTTACAAATTCGCCGCATGCTGTGATATCCAACACATATATCTCGATCATAACTGACTTGCGGTAATCGATTAATGAATGAGGTAGTAATACTTCGGAAGTGTTTGTTTACCCTACTCAAAACGTTAAAGTTGTCCACGATGTTTCTGGGGTTCCCTGTTAATGAAAAATCAACAATCATTTCAAGAATTTCATTTGGAAGGACCTCCATGGAAGGAGCCTCGTAATTGCTACCAGTATCATCCATCTCATGTCCAACTGAATTCGTATCTTCAATTATATGTGACTCCTCCATCTCATTATGTGCAGCTGAATTCACACTAAAAACAACAATCGACAAGTAACAATATTTTCTTTACAAAAAAATAGGTTTTTTCGAATGGAGTGGAGATTAGTTCATCTTCTGACATCTGTTCGTTATTGATAAGATAGCTACGAGATTGTTAATTGATGTCGTTGGTGATAAAATGGTTTCAATTTTTACGTAAACAAATCTCTTTGTCCTTGGTGGAAAGATAAACTGCACATGTCAAAGATTGCAAAAGTTATCTTTCCATCAACAATAAAGAGATGACACAGCCTTTTAGTTGCAGTAAAAATTGAAACCACTAATACTTGAGATACCGTTTCAATCACGTCACCTCTCTTCGTCAATAAAAAACAGATGAAAGAAACGTAAAATTGAACCCTGCCATTTGAATAATACTGGGGAGAAGTCACACAATACAACACTCACATTCATAACAACTACTCATTCTAGAAACACAATTTCAATCACAGGGACGAACACCTTTTTACGTGTAAAATTTATCTTTCCATAAAAAAAAAGGAGATGACACAGACTTTTACTAAAATAACACTTGAAACAACTAATTGTCACAATACCATTTACATTACGTCAATTTTAAAACCTGCCTTTATATGATGACAAAACCCTTGACGGCCTTTTACTTGAAAGAACAATTTAAATTAATTATTTCAATCACGTAAGCGTACAACTTTTACATGTACAATTTATATTGCCATCAACAACAAAGAGATTATATCGTCTTTTATTTGGCGTATTTTGGAAAGTGTTTGATGACACAGCACCATTCGCGCTGACATAACAAAATTATATCATTACTCACTCTATACAAATTGTTATTTGAAAACTTGGATGATAAAACTTTCAACACCACGCTCTACAAGTTTTCCAACGGTTGAAAAGGTACTACATCAAAAAATCACAACTATTTCGTAAACATCAATACTCTACTCTTGTACATGTAAACAACTTCTCGTGTAAAGCTTCAACTATACCTAATAACACTTACAAAGAAGTCACACTAACTACGTTGATCACTAGAAGATAAATAAACATCAGATCATACGACGAACATTCGCAGGATTATAGTAAGCTTTCAGTGCATGACAAAATTGCACCGTCTAAATGCACAGTAACCTAGAAAAGCTAACTACGTTGACCAGTGACAGATTAACGACCATCATACACAACCTTTTAGCTTATGAACTAAGAAATACTCAGAATTGATAATAAGCTTGTAAACTTATTCTCGTCGGTTAATTACTAACATGCAAAGTTTAACTGATAAAATATGCTCGTACCCTAGACGAAAAACACACTGACGGGTGAAATTTGGTTCACAAGTTTAGATTTAAGAGTAAACGTGATCTGTATTATTCAATAGAGTTTAAAATATATGTCAATTGAGTCATGTGTGCTGTTATTTTGTCATTCCGGGCTGTTTAAGACTTTTTTGGGCGAGATGAAAAATTCCGCCTTCTCCCGGCGGGACCACCCTACAAACTCGGGAGGAACTCGAAAGTTAGTACACGCAATACCCTCAATACGAACAACCGCTTATTACGGACAATTTTGTTTGTGCCGACGAAAAGCTAATATATTTGATCTTATACATTAGCCCTAAATACGGACAACGGACACTTTTCCGCTCTCAGTGATACAAAGTTAACCTCGCTTATCTGTGCACTGTATATTTTCATTTGTCATGACATGTTTGACAACTGTCTTCCGGTGTTTGACCCTTGTACTGACCTAAACGTTCTCTGCTCACTGTGCTAAAACAAAGTAGACTAAGTGACAGGCGTAGAACAAAAAGTTTCACTTCCTCGGCCTTTTATTGCGGTCATTAGACGTTGCTTAATACGGAGGAGTTTCAATCACAGTCAAAACAAAGGGATTTGACTTCAAGAAAGTAAGAGACTTGAGAAACAGAAAAAAAAACACTGCAAAACTGTCAAAGTTATTTGCCTTTATCTCTGTAATTGTGTAATAACCCAACCAATTACACGACGCAAAATTATTGACATAGACAACGAATTATTACACAAGAATCAATCAAAGAACAGTTCTCATCTTGCTTCCTACTATAATGTGACGAAAAAGATGCATTGTGGTAAAAGAAAATATAGATTTCCCCCCACTATACACTTATACAGATTAGAACTTCCTCCGTCGTTTCACCCTCACATGGCAGAAAATAAGTCACAGAAGCTCACAGAACAGCCATTTGGACTGGTACAACTTATCAATAAAGACGCAACTTAATGACTTACATCCTTTACAAAGAAACCGCAATTCTGTTATCTTATGTCAACACATAGTCTAACGTCACTGTTGTTTTCAACCAAAGATCAACATTCCGTTCTTATCTTTCCTCAACACATGCACAAATGCACACAGCAAAACGCTCGACACTACGTACAAGTGACTCCACCATATAGTGATTCTGTTTGAATCACTCATAAGAACAGTTGCATCAACAGTCTTTCAACTGAACTGAAGCTATGAACAATCAACCTCAATTCAAAGCGGGCTGGAAAAGGTAATTACATTTCACAGAAATGCTAACTAAAACTACTACGTAGATCGAACTTTATGTGTAGACTTCGTACACCACTACAATAGGGTGTCTAAGGATATTTTTTCCTTGACGAAAATAAAGTACAGCAAACAAAAGCGATTTTGTTTTACTCCGGTTTTTGCGTCGTGACTCACCGCTCAGTTTGAACAGAGGGGGAAAAAAGGAAACCAACTTCGTTACAAAAGTTCAATAATTTGCCTCAAACGTGACCATGCTCATATAATCATAAAAGATACAAGTAATCAACCTAAAAATAGAACAATACAATAGTTTGGACACAACAATCAATGAAGCGAAAATCCCTTTCTTTAACAATTGAGAAGTCATCAACCTAAAAATAGAACAATACAATACATTTCAGAAATTCAAAGAATTTTTACAAAAAAGTCTTACGAACAAAAAAGTCTTACGAAGGAATGTTACAAAGAATGCTTCGACGACGACAATAATGGCCACTTGCGCAAGCGCAGTAGCCATAAAAAGGGGAAAATTTGTGTACTGGTAGTTTTGAAAATATCAAGGAAATTTGTATTTTTTAGAATACAAAAAAATCTTAAAAGTAAACATGTCTTTAGCATACAAACTTTCAAAAAATTTCCACCGAAGGAAACGCGAGAACATTGACTGTTACTTTTGCATTTTTTGGTCATGCTGACATCATAAAATATCGGAAAACCTAATTCTTTCTTTGAGCGCGTGCAGATTACTATAGCCTTCATCAACAGCGCAAGCACGGTCATAAAATTATAAGGAGCCACCTAAAGAGAGGTGTTTTTTTTTCAAACAAAATGTGAAATGCATGTTTTAGAATTGAACAACTTTCTTTTATTTATTTATTTATTTTATTTATTATATGCAAAAGATTGAGGACTTCTCAAATGTTTCGCAAGCACTTGCCACTATGTATTATACTGTATTTATTATTCAATACTCCAAGAAATCAAAATCTTCTAAAAGTTCCACATTTAGTGTTAATAGTACTATTCGCGCCAGTCCCTTAGAGAGCGAGTATAAATAGGAGCTCTGCATCTCATTTCGGCCCAGTTCACGTACGAAGCCTTCACTTCTGTTACCTGACGTGTTCTCAGTATGGCCGATGAACAAGTGCCCGTCCCGGCCACTGTTCAGTGTGGCTCAAGCGCTCATACAACCAGTTCAAGCACCAGGTCCAGCTATAAATCCAAACCCAAATCCAGCACCTTTGCAGGTTTAAATTTTATTTTGGTATTTTGTCAGCTTTAGTCGTTTACTGGCTGGTTTCTCCGCGGCACCTTCTCGCCCTTCTAGTTCTTCTCTCTGTCCCTTAATTGTCCCTTTGCCTAGCTTATATCTGCGTGCTTCGTTTCACAGACGCCTGGTTTGTGCAGAGAGCTTTAATTCCCTCTGGTTCCCCATTAAAGTTTACACGCTTGTTGTTATTGAAGTTTGTATCATAATTATGTTTATGATATGCATGTTTTCGCCTCGTAAACACCGGATTTGTGCAGTGCCTTCCCTCCCTCGGCCCCCCTTTAAAGTTTACACGCTTGTTGTTATTGAAGTTTGTATCATAATTATGTTTATGATATGCGTGTTTTCGCCTCGCAAACACCGGGTTTGTGTAGAGCCTTTTCCCTCCCTCTGCCCCCATTTAAAGTTTACACGCTTGTTGTTATTGAAGTTTGTATCATGATTATTATGTTTATGATATGCGTGGTTTCGCCTCGCAAACACCGGGTTTGTGCAGAGCTTTTTCCTTCCTCGGTTCCCCTTTTAAGTTTACACGCTTGTGTTATTGAAGTTTGTATCATTGTGTTATTACAGTGCTGCTACCGTTACCGGGGCCACTTAAACTAAACTAACCAATCAGATTACGAGAAACGAACAATGCATTCCATCAAATTTTCTGCTTTGGGTCATTGTTTTCTCCGCGCTGTTGATTGGCTCAAACGATTTTAGTTGGAATGCATTGTTCATTTCCTGTAATCTGATTGGTTAGTTTTGTTTAAGTGACCCCGGTAACAGTAGCAGCACTGTAAAGTCAACACGCTTGTTATTGTTGAAGTTTGTATCTTAATTATGTTTATGATATGCATGTTTTTGCCTCTCAATCACCGGGTTTCTGCAGAGCTTTTTCCTCGGTTCCCTTTTAAGTTTGCACGCTTGTGTTATTGTGTTTTAATCCTATTTATAAGTGTGCTTTGCCTCACAAACTCCGTGTTTGCGCAGAGCTTTCCCCGCTGTTCCCTTGAAGTTTACACGCTAGTTTTCTTATAATGTGTGCTATAAAGTCATGTTTTTTGTGCATGTATTTTTAATTTCCCTTCCCTTTTACGCATATCAGTTTGCTCGCTTCAGCTATAATATTGTAGATTTACTTGGTTTTACGGGCTTCGCCTCGTATACATTGGATTTGTGCAGTGCTTTTCCTTTTTGCCCCCTTTTATTTTCACGCCCTATATATTGTTGGAAAAGTATATTTCCAAGAATGTGCTTGGTTTCTGTGTTTATTTTTCTGTTTTAGATATTTGCACATTCACTATTTTGGAGTCATTTGCATCCAATTGCATGTCCCATTGTTTGTTTTTCTTTTGTTGCGAGTTCTATTTTCGCATATTTATTTTGGGCGTGCTCTGCAGTATTTTCATTGTTCAGCCTGTCATAACTATCGTTTATCCTTTCATGTGTCCATTTTGTTGCGCGCCCTCTCCCGTGTATTTTTCGTTTCCTTTCTTCCCATGGTAGCCTGAAAGGGTGTCTAATGCCCTAGTCGGATTACTGACGCTCAGGTTGCCATCCCTTGGGTGGTTTCTCTCGCGTGTATCCCGCGCTTATTTTTGTCCTTTACATGTGCCTTTATCCTCGGTATTATACATGTATCCTGTTTACCACTCAAGGGCTGGCAGCTTATGGATTTATTTACGCCCTCTTCCGGTCTATTCTGATTTATGCACAGCTTTAGATCCGTGGTAGCCATCACTCTAGCTCTTATTGGTAGCCAGCTGGGAGACCATCGGAGTTACTGTCTCGCCTTATCCCCTCGGCCCAGTCCCTAGCGGCGTCATGCGTCATTTCACTGTCGCCTTTCTCGTCACCCTCTAGTTTAAGTTTTTAGTATTGGGATTTCTGGTTTAAGTTTTGAGTATTGGCAATTGTCTGGAGGCTTTTGGTATTAGGTCATATTAACGTTTAACTTCTGGGCACGGTCGCATATCTCCATCTCTTATTAAGCGAGCGTGAAAGGGACTGTCGCGAATAGTATGCAATTTGCTTGAGTTCATTCATCCCCCTCCCCTATCCCAGAAAATTAATTTTGTCATAACCAACTAATAATTTTTTTTTGAAGAACTTGTACTGTGATAAGTATAGGTAATCGCATGGGGCCGAGTAAAATTAAGGATTAATATCACGCGTGTTTTCAGAAGTTGCAGAAATTGCCCGAGTCGCGCAGCGACAAGGGCAATTTCTGCAACTTCTGAAAACACAAGTGATATTAATCCTTAATTTTACAAGGAAACATGCGATTACTTGTTTATGACATAGGGGCAAAATTTTCGGAAAACCTTCAAAGCGCCGCGAAGCTAAATTCAGCCGCGGCGGAACGAACTGATATTCCTTCCAAAAATCACACAGAATCACAGGAAGATCAAGCAAACCCTTACGTTCAGAACAGGGTAACGTTGACTGTTATGTAAATCTTAAGAGAAAATTGTAAGTCGTGAAAATAAAAAAAATAACAAGCTTGCAATCAAGCCAAAGTAAAACGTAATTTTATTCACCTGTTTGCATGTTTTGAAGCCGGCTGTCCGCTGCGAGCTGCTTGACATGTCAATCCTACATCGATAAAACCGTGAGCAAATGACGAGTCCAAACAAACTTGTAGAGGTAATTTATCCGGTTTAATTTGACCTTCTTCTTTCTTTGAACAAACTCTGTGATCTTTTATACTCTGGGTTGCACGTGATGAAGCCCGTATTTAACAGAGGTGAAGCGAAGAAGTCAGTTGGCCGCCATGAATGAATTTCGTCGCAAACTCGCCAAGTGTCTAGCTGATGCAAGTTTTCTAGTTTTCAACTGAAATAATCTTCTGTTGCTTCGAGTGAAACACTGAGATTCAGCTTTCGGAATTTCGTTTCAAGCTATCACAACGGTTTCCGTTCCTTTTCGTCAAATAACTCGGGAAACTGAAGTCAAACTCCGAAGCGACGTACAAGCGAGCGCTGTGTTTGAAAATTCTGCTCAAAATCCCGCCGTCAAGAAGCCAACTGAGTGCAGCGCGCTCAGCCAATTAGGAGCGAGGAATTTTGCCGCTCGACCAATCAGGATCAAGTAATTTTGCCCCGGGCAAACCAAAATTAATGAAAAATGCCCTCTGTCTCAGCCAATCAGCATTCAGTAATTTTGCCCTCTATGTTATAAAGAATAAAAATACAGTGAAAATAAAGAGATTAAAAAATCCCAAGCATTTCAGACTACATTTTGTATTTGAATACAGTCTATGTGTATTCTACTGAAATAAGATCTTTAGATTTTATAATTTGCATACAGATTTTAGATTTTGAATTTTTTTTTCAATCTGTTATAACAATAAAAAATTATTGATCAGTGTCCATACATATGCATGTACATGTGCATATCATGAGTCATGGGCAAATTCATATCGACATAAACACTTATCTCCACCCCCATACTGAACTTAAAACTTGGAGAAGCCATTGTTTTAGATATAGACAGGAAAAGGTGACGAAAAACATTTATTTTTATTCCTTTTTTCCGAGGACCATAAGATTATGGAATAGTTTACCTGCGGACATAGTGGAGTCAAATTCTCCAGCTACTTTTAAATCTGAGTTACTTAGTCACTTAATTAAGAATTATTAGGCTTCCATATTATGTACTTTTTATTCATTTCTATATATATTTTTATTTTGCTTAGCTACATTTTTATTCAATTATTCCCCTTGTATTGTATATATTGATGATAGCTCTTTTAATATTTAGTACAGTTGGTGTGATATCTGTATAGATTTTACCGACTAAATAAATGTAGATGTAGATGAAGATCATTCTAAGCTTGTTGAGTGTCAGGTCAATATATAATGTGTACTGTATTGTAGAATTCCCAACCACACCAGATAGTCAACATGGGTTAAGGACAAGTAATGACTTCATTAAAGAAGACACCGAATACCTTCAAATGGCAAGGAAAGGTGGCGGACATTCAGGTATTTAGCAGGCGGCAATTTTAGTTCCTTGTGGTGTAAGGTGTTTCATGAGGAAATGACTTTTTATGGAAAGAGTTTCACAGATATAATTACAATAATAATAATTATCATTTACCGGTAGTAATTTATTTCCCTTACTGTTCTCCTTACCTGTACATTTCATTAATATTTGAAGTTATTAGAAATATAAATTATTACCACACTCTCGATGGATGTTAGTCTATTCTGGACAACATTTTATGCCGCGTCCCAGTGGGTCAAATACTTTCAGGTGGTAAGTGTACAGTACAGGGCAAATGTAAGTTGACAGTCTCTTTTGAGTCTTGAGTCTCGACTCGAAGAATCGAGTCTAGTATCGAGTCTAGTATTGAGTCTTGATAGAATCTAGAAAAATAATAATGAGCTAATGGATCGCACCTACATGTCTCAAGGGATTTTTTTCGAGTACAATTATATTTCAAAATGTCAAGCGAACTCGGCTTTCAAAAATCGGTGATAGAATTCTTTTCAATAAACACAAAGCATGAGAAGTTTGGAGGCAAGTAAATATATTGGGTGATGTTTACTCAGTAGAAGGTAGAAACTTCTTGTCCAATCGACAAAATGGAGCATGCTTCAAAGAGTTCTTAGCCAGATTCGAACGCTGAATTGCACTGATTCAGAATGAAAACAAAAAGGTTCATTCAGCAAGTCATTTATGCAGCTAGCATTCTAGCATATTGTGTGCATTTGGTTATCCATTATCGCTGTCACTTATAAAATTTAATTTATGCAAAAGCATGCAAAACAGTTTGGAGTCATTGACTTTACTGCTAGGTAGACTTACTATAACAGTAGTACACCCTTGAATTTACAGGACTGTACTTTATGCACTTGTAGAGCAACCGGCTAATGTTCATTCCTCAAGAAATAAATCATTTTGTTGAAACTTGAATCGCATATGAATAATCAAAACTGTTCCGTTTTGGCGATTCTTGTGAGAATAGAGTATTGTGCCTATTGGTTAGCCTGTGTGACTTATTGGTTAGCCTGTGTGGCTTATTGGTTAGCCTGTGTAGCTTATTGGTTAGCCTGTGTAGCTTATTGGTTAGCCTGTTGGGACTCTGGATCAAGAGGTCCAGGTTTCAGCCTGGGCAGGTCATTGTGTCATGTTCTTGGGCAAGACACGTTACTCTTACAGCCTTGCCTCTGTCCACCCAGGAGTATAAATTAGGGAAACCTAGCAAAAATGCTCGGGCAGCAAAGCTCAGGCATTAAATCAAAATTAATGGAGGAGTTTTTAACATTTAATTAGGAGTAATTTATTTTATCCGATTTTTATCATTGTAATTTTTATCATAGTAATTTTTATCATAATTTTAAATTGTAATTTGTACTGTAATTTTATTGTCACTGAAAAGCCCCGTGAGGGGAGTGTCAAATTAAAGTATTGTATTGTATTGTAACCATGCACCTGGTTCCTCCAGTCCCTTCAATTGGAACCTTAAGTCGAAGCTCTCGCAAGCAACCACCTCTGGAATTTGATAAAGTGGTCGTAAGTAGAGCTGGTCACATACGAGAATGGGCTGTCGTAAGCGACCACACCTGCTGAAACAATAGAGGCTGACCACCTACGAAATGTACAAAAGCAAATGTACAGGACAAGTATCCATAGAGATTGAAAACTTCTCTTATTCAGATGATTACAAAATACAATGTCTCATAAATGTGTAGCACAACAAGTGGTTGCTTACGAGAGCTTAAAAACAAAGGAAAATGACCAGTTGGTAATTCTCAAAAGTGGTCACGGTCGCTTGCAGATGCTGGGAACAGTCGTTTATGAGTGACAATTCAAACAGGGTTTCACAATGGTGGTTGTAACTAGAGGTGGTTGCTTACGAGAGTGGTCACAATGAGAGCTTCAACTGTACAGTACATGTACTTTGGAGAATTTAACATATTTGTTGATCAGTGCCTCTATTCTCAGTTATCAGTATTTTGCTGAAAAATTCTAAAATGATGTTAACTGTGAGAACTGCCACACTCGGTTTCTGACCACAAATGTGTACTGAAATCTAAATTACACATGTTTGTACTGTATTTTGTAATTTTATAAGTTGACACCATACATTTAGTTAAAAGAGGGAAACGGTTATGAGCCATAGCAAACTTCAAACTAAGGAGCAAACAAAGATGCCAATATTTTTGTTAGAAGGTCCATGACTGTGCACAATCTTTTTTTTTCCATTCACACACTTGGTTGTTGGCTAATTACCATGCCCTTTATCAACTTTGGTTGACACAGTTCTTGTCCGAATGGCCTCTTATACATGAATCATTTTCATCTTGACAGATCTGTTGACAGTTGAGCCTCATACACCCACCTCTGAGCCTGTTAAATGCGACAATAATAACAAGAAGGATGGACAGTGGTACACTCATAATGGAGTTGATGTTAAAGACACACTGCAAAGGAAGGGTGAGAAATTAATTTTTGTTTCATTGCAGGGCTCAAACCTAACCTTTTACAAACATAGTCCACTAGTATTTTTTTTTTTACGGTGTATTAGTTACATTCTCGATGTTATTGAAATAGAACAGAAAAGAGAAAACTGTGTCATACTGGTACTCAAACAGTCGGTAAGTCACAACAACAAGGGGTGAGTGCTGATCCATTCCATGCAGAGTACACAAAACCCACTACTCATCCACGACTGTTTACAGTATCTTCTCTTTGATTGGAATTGAATTTACCAATAATTCCTCCTGTTTTTTCACTCATAATAATATTATAATAATAGAATGTTTAGTCGTAAATGTTTGTGAGTGGATTTTTTTTGGCTTGCAAACTCCAAAAACCACTTTCATTTTGCAAGTTTGCAAGCGTAAAGTTTGAGCCCTACATTGACACTTAATGTACCGTATTTACCCGCAGATATAATAAGGCCACACTTTTATGACAGAAAAATACGGCCAAAGTTTTGGGTGCGGCTTACATGTATATAGCCTTTGGAGATAATTAATATGCATGATTTTCAAAGGTCAAACATTGATTTTGAAAGGTCAAACATTGAACCAACGCTGCTACTGTTTGTTTGAAATTTTAATAACACATACATACTATACATCAGTACACCAGGAAGACTCTCCAGTTCCTGCACAGTCCAAAGTAATTCGCCGATTTCCGGCTTCCATGTGCTCCCATAAACATGATATCCACGTATTTCACTCTCCATTTCATGAGTAGAAGTAGCTCTTTCCAGTTTTGTTCTTCTCTAGTTCATACAGGAACAACATGATTCAGAAAAAAGATCGATCAACGATCAACCATTCGACCCAAATCAGATTGCAAGGAATGTTGTTCATTTCATATGCATTTTTAAAAAACCATATATGGTAACAAATGTATGCATGGTAAATCCCAGTTTCATTTCCGGTTTAGCGATTTCATGTTTACATTGTGTGTGGAAAACCGACAAAGTTCAGTGAAATAAATTGTTCAATTTACAACTGTGCATGTTCATGTTTGCATGTCTCAAATGGCAAAAACTTTTTTATTTTCTCTTAGGGTGTGGCCTATCCGCGGGTAAATATGGTAATTAATTTGTTGCATTACAATAAATCATGATTATTCTTTTTTTTTGGGGGGGGGGGGGGGGGGGGGGGCAAAATGACAATAATTTTACTTTCCATTGACTTTCTTCCCTTTCAGAAATGATGACAGTATCCAGCCGCCCACAATCATCAACGCTGGACAGTTCAGTAGACATTGAGACAGACACAGATTACCTAAAGCTTGCAAAGAATGGTGGAGGACATAAAGGTTAGTAATGAGTTTCGCATGCTAAGTAAGTACAACAAATGGATTTTACTACTTACTGAAGTTGTTCTTATTTAATTTATAACAGTGATAAATGTACCTCATAAACATGCCTCTACATGTACAATGTACAGACATCGAGAAAGAAACCAGACAGTGTCCTTCTGACTGTTTTACTAATAAAGCTACCTTGCACTTGAAGCTTTTGTAACCGTCAAGTTTTAAGGTTACTGATAACCTTTTTGGGGTTGAATTTTGCAAAATTGCAAAAACCTACCATAAGTTAGCCCATTGTGCTAGTTTTCTTCTATTTTTCTTGCGGAGTTATAGCAAATTTTGTGTTTTGCGTGACCAAAACGTTATTCCCCGAAGGTGTTTTGAGATGTCAACACTTTGTGATCTCCCGTGCAGTGTGACACGGGAATACATCTGGGAATGCTCAGATTATATAAATAGCGTCTTCGCAGAGTTCGCATTATCTCAAATCCATGCGAGAGGATAATGCACTTAGTTTAGGGAGCATTTCCAAATTGATATCGGAAGTTTTGGCTTCCGATGTCAATATCGGCTTGTTCCGATTCCGATATCCTTAAGCGTGCAACTCAAGAATGTCCGATGTCAAGTTTCTGAATTCCGATCAAATCGGAGATCAATCGGAACGTTCAAATCGGTCAATCGGATAATTGAAAGAACGTGATGTTCCAGTGATTGACAGAAATATTTCAACCGTGCAACAAATTATATCTTTGTTATCAGAAGTACAGAACGCGACTGTTTTTATATTTAATTTAATTAAAGTCCATGTCTCCACTTCAACATCTACATACCCTACATCTATACACAACAATTACTTGTGTTAAGTTTACATGGCCCTTCTTAGGCAAGAAAATACCGTAACTATCTTTTCCATTTATATCAGACATAAATTTTGCGGACTCACAGGTGGATGAAATTGATTACGTCGGTTGCCGATGGAGACCATGCGATCTTTGAACGTTTCATTCTTCGTTAGTTGTTACTGAAATTAAGCGGCCAAAAACACTATGATCTTCATCAAGTCTACAGCACAGCAACACATTTTAATACAATAAATTGTAGTCTGCATGTTCAATTTTTGACTAAGGAGATGATAGGCAGACTGCGGCGCCAAGTGTTTATTTTGCGATGTCTCGATCGTTACAAGACACTGAATGTTTACCTTTTATTTTTCATGGCGTTTCATTGGGATTTTCAGCAGAGCAAAGCTATTTTGGTCCAAGAATTGTAACTTTGTATATTATCACTTTCTCTTTTTCAGAGTTTCGTGTATGATGCAACCGACAGCGGCTTGTTGTTTATTCTTGCGGTTTCATCTCGCCTCTGATTGGTAGACATTGAAACAAGCGTTCACGGCTTGTTAGTGCTATTTTGTTCGGCAAAACATCGGATTGAACCCTTAGCTTGGACTATTAGAAATTATAAGTGTGTGTCTTTCATTTTATAGGCTCGATTTTAGCCGCTGTCACGACTTTCATTTGCATGCCGTGCGAATCCGGTGAAAATCAAACTCTGTGTGAGTCTTGTGATTGAATTACACTTTACCCTGATCAAGACAACACGTAGTAGTTTTAATTTCTTTTAATTAAGCGCTGACCATTTGAAATTATATGGTAAGTGTAAATAAATAAGTGAATGAAAATCGCGAATGAATGATAGCTGAATTTCCTTTTTCCTATTTTCACGCAACATTGAACACACAAATAGCATGATGGAGTGATAGCAAATCCTACGCGTTACTTTTATGTTTCACCATGAATAAGAATTTCCCACCATCGGAATGATTCACTCACGTCAATTTCACGGCGTGAAATATACATTTGTACTTTGAACTCTTTCTTGTATTTCACGGAAGCACATTCAAGCAAAGGTTGAAAGCAGATGCATGAAGCGATAAGGTATTATTAAAGTTGAATTTCTTTTTATGTACAGTACTTACGTCAATCGCTGGGCACAAAATTTTATGACCGAACGGTATTTGTTTAATTGAAACAAATTCAGAGAAAGGTTGCTTTCGTGAGATCATTTGTTTTCTGTCTCTTAATTATCAGTTGTGGTAGATGCAGTTAAACAAGGTGTCAGCTTTCCATTTTAATGCATCGGATCGGATGCTTCCGATAGTATCGGAAGACTATCGGAAGTCGGTCACTTCAATTTCCGATATCGCCAAAGAAACATCCGATTTTAATCGGCATTATCTCACAAATATTCCGATATCATTTCCGAAGCATCGGCAATTCTGCCTTCCGATATTTGGAGATGCTCCCTTAGAAAGTCGGCTGTAATATGCCATGAAACGAGGAGGGAAACTTGAAAATTCACCCTGGGTAAAAAGTAAGAGAAAGTCCGAGCCTAAGAAAGCCAAGACAGAGTCGATCGATGAATTCGATGATGGATCATCTCCAACAAGAGTTTCCACTCCACTTGTACTTTCCTTTCTGGTTGGATTGTTTTTCCTTCTTTGCGCGCACCTGACTTCGCTTTTTTCATTATAAATAAATGCAGATATAACTTCGCTGAGCGAGCGCCGAATACCTTTTCCCGTGAATTCAAGACTGTTTTTTCACAAGCCTCTTTAGGGGGCCATATGTTAATTTTCATTGGTCGGCGGCATGACCGCATTCACACCCGCGTTGAGTAAGTGAAAAATAATAAAATCTTTTCGGCCCGAAAACTCAGGGTTTATTTTTGAGCGGGTAGCCACTCTTCAAATGAATTAATAGGGTATGTAGATTTGTAGGATTTTAACGAAATTTGGCCAAAATGATCGTCAGATATCGGTGCGCAAAAAGGAATTCGGAATATTTTTACTTTTACGCCTCTCTGCGTGATGCGAATCGAAAAATTTTCTATTGGCCAACTTGAAAGTTGTTTTTCTCAAAAACCAATAGGAAAATCCATAATCCCCGACACTTTCGTAGCCCATCAAGTGCTGATTGATATAGTGCAGTTGGTTTCATCGAAAAAACGGAAGGCACCCCAAAAGGTTATCAGTAACCTTAAATGATGATAATTATTATCATAGATTCTACACTGAATATGATATATACCTCTACTGGACAATAATTATCACATTATAATCCCTAGCTCAGAGTGATAATGTCCTAAGAGAGAAACGTGCATGCATGGCCATTTACTGTTCACACACCCAGAGCATGTGAACATCAAATGTGACTGGACCAATGAAAATCACCAAAAACTTTACCTGAACAATCAATAAATTGAAATTGAAATTAAGCGCCATGTTCAAAGACAAGGTTTTAATCACATGCAATCAACCTCTTTCTACTCCATTGTTAATTTTTTTTGCCATAACCCTGGGAGTCATGGTAGCAGATTTTTAGCCGTAAACAAAGCAAGTGATTAAAAATATTTTCATAGTTAACTATTGTGGTTTAACAAGTTTACAAAATGTACTTGTTTGCTTGCAGACTTATTGACAGTAGACCCCCACACACCCACCCATGAACCAGTCAAATATGACAAGACAGATGGACAGTGGTACACTCATGATGGAGTGGATGTGAAAGAATCACAACAAAGAAAAGGTTAACTACAAAATTAATTAATATTATTTCAGTTCTACAGCTGTAATATGATAACTTGCAGGTTATAAAGGAATCGCACTGCTTATCAGCTCAAGAACATTAATTCATATTAAGCTGTTAACCAAAAGGACATCTGGAGTGTCCTACGTATAAAAAGACTGGCAGAAACACACCTGGACAATGGCTGCAGGGCTCAAACTATCACCCTACATGTAGAATGAGTGTGGCTCCTCTTCGCCAAGGTCTAAATGGTACAGAGGAACTATTAGGACAACCTGACAAAATGCTGCGACTTAACCAACCTCGTCCCCAGAGTCTTCTCGGCATTCAATATGGTGGCGTGAAGAAGACCTTGGCGAACAGCAGGTCACATGACCTCAAAATTAACCAATCGCGAGCCCGCCGCCATTTTGAAACAATCAAAATATTTTTGGAGACACGTGACCTGCTGTTCACCAGGGTCTTCTTTTTCTGCCCACCCGCCATCTTGAAAGCGGAGATGGCCCTGGGGACAAGGTTGGGAGTTAACTTGTGATGGACTAGCATATCCCATTCAGGGGTAGGATGCTCAATACTCCTTTGTCGGCTTCATGCTACAGAAACCAGGATAAGCTCCTGCAGTTGTAGTGCCCCACTGTACTTACATATTTGTTTATAATAATGCTACAATTGTGTACAACAGATTTGTCCTTGGCTCTCGATGGTTTGCTTCTCAATGGTGATGTTCCGTCTGCTGCAGGAGGAAAGCAAACAGGATATCTTGGCCTAGCAAAGAATGGTGGAGGGCACAGAGGTAACACAAGCTCAGTATTGTATTAATTTTGATTTAAAAAAATTAAACATCTTTATTGACCACCCCCAATGGAGATTTTCAGAGCCAATGTAAACAAACACAGAAACAAATATTGAAAATCAGAACATGGTTAAAAATTCCAACTGACAGGACGCAAACCAGTAAACTTTCAATTGGCTATTTTACAAGCATGGCCTATGAGTTGAACTCTTGATTACAAAGAACAAATGCAGTTAGTGGCAGGATGGAGGGCTGGGACCTCTGGATTACAACACTAGTGCCCTAAACCACTCAGCCACGCTGCCTCTACTGTTTTCGTGCAAGCATTGAAAGTGCGAGTTATGAGCTGGCGAAAAGAAAACAAGCCCAATTGATCCTCTCGCTGACTCGCTTTGCTTGCCAGTTCAAAACTCGCGATTCAAGTGAATCCTATTTAAAAATAAGAGAGTCTGCCTCTGCCTGAGAGTTCACTTATTATTTAAATGAATGAAATGATACTTGCAGTGTGTAAGTAATTTTAAGCAATTATTGCTATTTTAGACTACAACAGGATTCAAGCCCATGACCTCCATGATACTGTACTTACACATAGTCTCAGGCCATTTGCATTTGCACTTTAATAATTATTTATTTTGATAAAGTTTTGTTTCATGGTGTTGTTTGCAGATCTGTTTGCCATTGAGGCTCACACTCCATCCCCAGAACCACGGAAATATGAAAAGAAAGGAGGGGACTGGTATAATCAAGACGACATGGTCATCAAAGATGGCCCACAAGGTTAGGGACAATTTGAATGTTGTTCTGTATTTTGTGTTTGCAAACAACTGTAGTATTAGATGGATGAACATTTAAATCATTTGTCTCACAATGGAGTCACTTTGAACATGCCAACAAGACTGGGCACCTTCCTATTTGGAACGAGGTTAACAGAGACCCTCATTGGTACATCTGTAAAGGTTACAGAGGTCATACATAAGACTCCATCCAAACAACATCAACAGTCAGGAATTCTTCAAGCATGGATGCCTACGATCAAGAAACACAACTGCCGATTGATAACGCAGCAGACCGCTGAGGGAACAACATCTAGGCGGATCGCTGAGGGAATAACATATATTCAATAACAGCGAACCAACGTGCTACAATATAGTGATACGTAAACAATCAACCTGATTGCCTGATGAAAGCAGTAAAGCAGTCGAAACGTCGCGATCAACACCTCAAAGTGACTCCATCATGAGACAATTGATTTAAATTCATCTATCTATCATAACACGATAAACAATAAACCACATCTGTTATAACTGAAGTACTACAGCTCAGCTCTTAAACCCCTTCATTGCTTCATTATTTATTTATTTAATTGCAAATTCCTTTCTTTTCAGACACTGGAATAGTGCAGAAGCGTCGTCGGACTTACAGTGATTCAGTAGCTGAGTATAAAGCTGAAACTGACTACCTGCAAACTGCAAGGAGAGGAGGAGGCCACAAAGGTAAATCTGGATTATGTCGTGTTCAATGATTTAAAACTGTCATATTGTACAGCAGCTTACAGTTGTGGGCCAAAAGTTAGTTGACAGTCTCTTCAGACTCAAACACCAATGAAAGACTTGACTCAAAACTAAAAAAGAATCAAGACCTGAAGCAGTCAGACGGATGTATAAGAAGTAAAATTGATGGCTTTATTTGTGAGGTCATGCAGACATATGGCTGAAAACTGTTCTATAGCAAGTTTGTTTGTTTCCCCTATAAACATGTATGTAATTATTGGCAAATAAGTTTTATAAATAAAATTAATACATCTTAATTTCTCAGTGTATGTCCGCTTTAAAACTATCGCATTCAGCCTCTTGGATATTCTTGAAATCTGATAACACAAGGTAAAAATACTCCCTCACAAAGATCAGACAAGTCTTCTTGAGGACACTTCCAAATATTTCAAACTACTTATACTGCAGGATAGCTGTCATGTATGACAGATAACAACAACAATAACAATAAATTAATAACTCTATTAAAGTGTTGTCATAATCTAGTCACCTGTACAAGGTGCTAATTGGAGACAAAAATAGTTGAGAAAGACATTATTATGTCAGTGACACAAGCTACTCGGAAAAAAAAAATTCAGAGTTCTCCCAACAGGAGTCGAACCTATGTTCATTATCAATCTAAAAATTATACTAAAAAATTATAACTTCTACATGTAACTTACAATATTATGGTAAAACAATTTAAATGTCTTATAAGAAACAATATTGCACTTCAAACTGAAATTGGTTATAATTCAACCCATTATTCCTGTTAGATCTATTGACAATAGATCCCAATATATGTACACCTGAACCTATACAATATGACAAGAAGGATGGACAGTGGTATACTCATGATGGAGTGGATGTTAAGGACACACAAGAGAGGAAAGGTTTGTTAATTAGAACTTAGTTATATATACATACATTCTGTACTCTTAGGCCCAGTTCAGACGCCGTACTTCACATGAGCCGAATTGAATTCGTATTTAGGCCAACCCAAATTAATTTAGACCGGCTGAATTGATTCAGACGCCGAGCTTAATTCAGCCAAACTTAATTTAATAGGGCTTAAATTGCTATTATATTGAAAAATACATTATAATAATTCATGCATTTGTTTCGGCTCATGTGAAGTTCGGCGTCTGAATCAAAGCCGGTCCACAGCCGTTATTCCCGGCTGAGCCAGGCGGGAAGAACGGCTGAGCCGATCCGAATTCATCCAGCCGTTCCGAATTGATTCAGACGCCGTACCTCGCATGAACTTAATTCATTGAATTCGATTCGGCTCATGTGAAGTACGGCGTCTGAACTGGGCCTTAGTGAACTCGCAATTGACTTTGCTTCATAGTTCAGTTAATGTAGAGGTCATGGGTTCAAATCCCGTTGAAGCCCTGAGTTTTTTTTTGCAATTGCTTAAATTGCAGACACAACTATGAGGATCATTTCTTCACATTACAATAATTAGACTATGAGCCTGAGTTTTCTATGAGAATAGCCAGTGAGGTGCAGCCGCGAGTTGACTATTCGCTCAATCAAGGCCAGAGCTACATGAAGTGGTCTATTAATATTGATTTAGGTATAGACACTATATGTAATATAATAAAGGATAGCAATCAGGAACATAGCACAGAAATTGAGAATAATTTTCCCTTTGAAGGGCAATGCACATGCAATCAAGGTCTATCAGTGCATAGCAAGTAAACAATGAGAAAACCAATCAGATTCATGGATCTGCAATAGTGGAAATTTGCAAAAACAACAGAAGTTGTGGAAATACAATAATTGTAGGAGCAGTCAGCAAGTTTTAACCAAAGCTCTTTTAAGGTGTCATAAAATTCCACAAGTGTTCTATGGTATCAAGAAAAACATTCAAGTTTAATTTATACTTCTTTTAAGAAATGTTCCTGTAGAGGTATATAGCTTCCCACCCCCCTTCACAGCTCATATGTTACCGGGCCGAAGACAAGGGCGAAAGGTTATTTAAAAGGTTACACAACTTGCACAATTGCACAACAAACAAATATGGCGGACAAGCACACAAGAGCAACCATAATTCCTTGTAACATCTTTCTGTGGGGGCGGGGGTGATTCATACCCGCTACACATACAGTAACTTGCAAAATTCAAGTAATAATTTCAGTTAAAAATACTTTTTGATTATTAATTGAAGATTACAGTCAAAGCTATCTGAGTAGACAACCTCGTAAGTGGATAGCTCTATTTATGGCTGCCTTGACAAAACCCTGTTTGAACTTTATCTCATATTCACTCTGTATTTACTAATTCCTGTAAGGGGCCAGCTCAAGTTGTGGACACTGCTTCCCGAAGGTGTCCACTGTAGCTTCGACTGTAATTTAATTATTTAATTAAGTGAAAAAAGAAATGGTAAAACAAACACTTATACTGAGCAACGTAGTCTAAACATATGGCAGTTTGTAATTTAAATTAATTGCCATTTGAAACTGAAGTCCAAACAATGACAGCAAGAAGAGTAAAAAAGGTTGGGTACTGTGAGTGTGGTCTGAGGTTGTAAAAACTGTCCACTCCTGGAACCAATCCAATACTGCCTGCTCACATTAATGAGAAACATTTATTGATCAAATGGTATGTTCTAAAAGCCGGAACGCCGGAACAGCCCAGAAACAAGGTTAGTTTACAGTTAGGATTAGGGTTAGTGGTTGGTGTTTTTGGTGGTTAGGGTTAGCTTTTTCAAGGATGTTCTGGGCTGTTCTGGAGATTTCCGGCGTTACAAGTTTTAGTACTTGTCATAAGAAATGCACTTGATGTACTGACCAATATGCTTGCTCTGTTTAGAAATGGTTACTCTGCCTAACAGTCCATGCCCAGCAAGTACAGCCAGCTCAATAGATATCGAGACAGACACAAACTATTTAAAGATTGCCAAGAAAGGCGGAAGCCATAAAGGTTAGTATTGCAGCAACAACAAATGAATATTACTCAGCTGCAGATAATAATGGAAGGCTGTTGACTCAATAGGGAGCTTAAGCGATGCCAAGGGACAATGCCTATTAAAAAATGAATTTCTATTTTACCTATGAATCTCACAATGTTCTGTTAAGTGTGTCGATCGGGTTAAGAACTAGCTCCAAATAGAAATAAGAAAAACTCAGAGATTCATAGGGGAGCACAGAGTTATGAACACCCCACCCATCAATATACATGTAGGTGTCACATAGCTGTCACCCTCCCCCTATCCATTCCATCCCAACCTGGGGGTGGTGGGTAAAGAGAACAAACCCCCATTGCCAGAAAAACATGGTCTGTCTTTACATACTTCTTCCCTATAGCTTATGCTATACCAGGCAAAGAGACAGTTAAACAAGAATGCTTGACAGCTGAAACGAACATGTGCGTTACAGGGAGCCAAGGTCAAGAAACATATTTTATTTCCGTTTTAACCCATTGACGACCGAAGACTAAAACATTCACCCTTTTAGTTCTGGTTTATCAAGAAATATTTGTAACAGCTATTATCGATTAGTTTACACCATGACGGCATATAGGGATAGTGAATCATCTCCCTAAATCATTTGTATACCGCAGATTGCACTTTGTGCACTCTGCGCTAATAGGGCCCCAATGGGTTCATGTATTTTGCTCTCCCGGCCACTAGAGCATATCATAAATTACCAAACACGTTGATGAATGAACAACTGACTTCAAGCTGAATTGTCTTTAACTTAGCAAGTAAATATTCAAGGGACAAACAGTGCTTTCAATAAGACCCGGCTCCCGCCGGAGCTCTGGCTATATTTTCTCTACGATTTAGATTATACACGTAAATTAAAAGATTAATTAAAAGTTCAAAAACAATTTATCTTGTCTTGTTTGGCTTTCAGTGCAGTCATATTGCTCAATCTTTTTGTTTTGCTGTAAAAATACCATCTCTCGACTTCAGAAAACATGAAAATGGCTGCCTTGTTTAAATCACCCTATAATGCATTGCGAGCATTACAGACTCACGCCCATTGAAACGTATCGCCCGGGAAAAGTGGGGCACCCATGATGCTTTGCGGGCGCAACGCTTCGATCAAACGACTACCGCTGATGTCGGTTTCTTTGCGTGAAAGTGCCGAACTCCCAAAAGGGAGTTAGAAGGTTCTCTATTTGCATCTTTTAGAGACAATGCAGCTACAATACAAGCAATTAGTATTGTTTGGAAGTGTCGAAATGCACATTTCGTCCGTAAAGGATGCTTGTTTAATTGAACGGATCGTGAAGTGTTTATGCAAAACCACGCGAGTAATCTTTCACAACAAAAACATCGAAGCGACGTCCGCCGTGTGGGAATCCAGTCATCTGTTTGTCTTTGTAATCGAAAAAGTTCAAGTAGTCGTTTTTATTTTGGATCCTGGTTGAAGTGAAGAGCAGTTTTTATTGTTTTTATGATGTAAGTCTTCGGCATGCTTTGCCATCGAGCCGATCGATCGACAAGTTCTTGTTGATGAGCGTGCGCTCGCGCTTGTGTGCTGTGTTGTCGCAGAATGATGTTTTATTTGCTTTCGAATTCGAAGTAAATTGACTCAAACTTGCAAGAAATATAGTTATTTAGATCCGACAGCAATAACGGGATTTAAAAAAGTATAGCTATGTAATATACTGTTGGCTTCATGGTGTAACTATTGTCAAACTTCCGAAGTCTCGCTCCCCTTCGCCGATCGTTGATTGTATTGAAAGCGAGCAATCGTACGTTTATTCAGCGTTTAGAGAAATTCACAAAGCCAACAGTTTTACGGCAATTAAATTTTACAACTGAGCGATTTTTAAACAATATAGCCTAATTAAGATGGCCCTACCAATTTCGTCTATTCTTCTTTGATGAATAGCGCCACATTTCGGCAGTCTGAGCAAGAACAATACTCGTGAAAACGACTTACACAGGGGATTACTTGATTGACAGTAACATTGGCAGGCCTGGCGTTAGTTACGCATGCTCTCTGACTCTTTTCTAACTCATTTACATTTTCCAGTGCGACGTGTTTCAATGGGCGCGAATCTGTAATGAGCCCTGCGTTAGTTGCGTATGTCATGTATGCCGATAGATTTTGTACATCTGGAAATGTGGCGATCATGTTTTACAAAGTTTATAGCGGCTGGAGAGTCTCAACATGTTTTAATTTAGAGTAACTTGTGGTAAGATTGTTCTTTCAACCTGGCCCTAGCAACTAAAAATTTCCATTTGGGGACTATTTTTTCCCAAAAAAATATAAAACAATTAACAATTTTTTTTTAAACTTTTTCGTCGAAAACGTGTCTAAGAGACTTCAATTTTTCAAAATGTTATTGGGGGCATGCCCCTCCGGCAGGTGCTCACATGAAACAGTCACCTACTTGAAATCTTATTGAAAGCACTGGTCAGGACAAATGCATGGCCTGTGTCACAACCGCCATCTCCCCCCTCCAGCTCGAGGGGTATATGACGGATATGACACAGGTTACAAATCAAACTACAAATCATTGCACCATCTGGAAATCTTTCTTCTCTATCTAGCTGAACCCCACTTACATATCGCAGGGACCACAGAAAGTGTCTGTTTTCACAGGGTCTCCATATTAAGCGGGTTAATAAAAAGGAAATTTATTAACTAGGGCTTAAAACTACTGTCCGTAACCGTAACGACAAGGTGTTCACATTGAGTGGGTGTCCATTATGCCAGGCTCAACCATGCCTAGTCAATAAAATGCACTAACTGATTGAGCAATGAAGCCATTGAGAACAGGCATATAGCGAATTCAGTAATATGACTTGTAATACATGTACAAATAATAATCTCATTATTACAATATTATTATTTTGGGGGACATGCATGTATCATGTATTATTAACAAGGTTAATGTGATTTCAGATCTGTTAACAGTAGACCCCCACACACCCACTCCTGAACCAGTCAAATATGACAAGACAGACGGGCAGTGGTACACTCATGATGGAGTGGATGTTAAGGACACGCAACAAAGAAAAGGTGAGTTATTTGATAAGTTGTGTGGAATTTTATAATCTGTTGTTAGCAGTAAACAGGTGGAAGAAATATTTTTGGAACTACAAATAAATCAAAAACGCTTCTGCACCAACTCGTGAATGGCTTAGGGAGGAATGAGAACAAAAGATGAAACTGAAAGCCCATCTACGGGATTGCAAATAATCAAACACATAATTATAAAAATAAACAATATCTCACGTCAGAATGCCGACCAGAAGGTAACTTTCGCTTGCCACATGAAATTAAATATAACATGTTACTTGTGTTTACATTACTCAGACCTTCCACGCAAATAAATAATAAATACCTTCCATCATTTTCTGTTGTTGTCTAATGATCTTTGCGAATCATTGTCAGTGCTTCCTTCAAACATACTGCAGTCCACAGTTCGGTTTCAAATTTTATATTTACCTATGACTGAGGCTCTGTGTTACGGCTGTTGAGTATTCTTTAGGGTTGCTTCTTTCCATTTGGAACTCAAACAAGCCATAAATCGATTCATTCGGAAAAAATGAAGCAAACTTTTAGCTTTAACAAACCGTAAACAAGCTATTCAGAGAAACTTGAGCCTACGGCAGTCAAAAGTCAAGTCAGCATACTATAAACAACAACACAAAGTCCCCTGTATGTTAATTTTCAACATAAAAAATCAACATGTTGAGATGGTCGAGTGGTAAAGGCTCTCACCTCCAAACCAAAAGTTGGATGGTTGAAGCCCTGGTTTGAATCCCAATTTCCAACAAAGATTTGTCATTTGTTAAAATTAAATCAATCAATCAATCAATCAATCAATCAATCAATCAATCAATCAATCAATCAATCAATCAATCAATCAATCAATCAATCAATCAATCAATCAATCAATCAATCAATCAATCAATCAATCAATCAATCAATCAATCAACCAATCAATCAATCAATCAATCAATCAATCAATCAATCAATCAACCAACCAATCAATCAGTCAGTCAGTCAGTCAATCAATCAATCAATCAATCAATTAATCAATTATTAATAAAGGTGGCTGAACACAGTTTTACTACCAAATCTTCATTACATGACATTATTTTTAGTACAGGATGTACTTTTGTGACGATCAGAGGGGGTCGTTCACGATAACCCGCTAAACCGCTAATTCGCTAAGGTGTAAACTTTGATAATCAATTAATTAATTAATATTAATTAATAACTCTTGCTTGCGTGGGGCACGCGTGTACACCGCGCAAAACGTGGGTTATTTTTTTGCGTTATTATTAATAGTATTTAGCAAAATATATATTTGTTTCAGGCAACGCTTTGCTCTCCTTGTGGTAGCTTTCTTTTTAGAATAAGGTGCTTACATGTAAATTTACGCCTAGTTTAATTAAATTAGACTTCGCGGCGCCTCTGATTTCATGGGAGAGAATTTTCGGTAAGCAGCGCTGTTTATAGTTTTTGGCATGCGCCATTAATAAGTAGCTCTCCAAAAAAATTCAAACTATCTATATTTTCCTTGATTTTCCACAGGTTGTGGAAGAAAATGTTTCAAAACTTCACACTTCTCAACAAAGTCCGTGACGCCAAGTAAAACCGCAAATTAATTAAATTAGACTTCGAGGCACCTCTAATTTCACGGGAGAGAATTTTCCATTTCTCCAAGGAAACGAAAATTAGTTGGAGAAATCGGAAGTTCAAAATTTCGGGGTTAAGATTACAGTGAAACAAATCCAAAATAAATGACTTTTGGTTCGAGCTTATTGGGATGTTTGTACGAAAAACGAAAGCATCATGTAATGTTACATTCCTGCGTACGGAAAACAAAAGTATCATGTTACATTCATGTGTAAGAAAAACAAATTAAAGTATCATGTGTGGGTTCTAAATAATTATTGTTGTCTTCTCGATTCAGAATTATTTTTATCCAATTCAAAGCATAATTTTGTTTTAATTCCATCGGTTATTTCGATGTTTACGTTCACCGCTTGATTTAGAAATGTATTTGTTTGGTTTGGTCCTTTTGTTAAGTCAACAAACGTAATTATATTAAAGCTGAGCCAATGAAATTCACCTGTTCCCATGGTTCACATTTCACCAAAACGCTAGCCAAGAAACACAAGACGAGGAGAACGCCACAATGCACGGAAAGGGAGTGATATTGCTTACGAATAAAATTGCTAAATTCTAAACAAAGAGTTCGTTAAAATAATTGCTCTGTCTTGTAAAACCTGTTTCATTTGTGGAATTTGCTAAACTGGTTGCGAGTGAAACTTTGTTTTTAACCTTTTTCCGTGGGCAGTGAAGCCAAGAAAAAATTGTTTTCAGTTCTTCAATTGAAGTGTTTGAATATTTTATTTAGTGTACTGCTGTTGTATTGAATGTTGTCAAATTCAAGCACTTTAGTACAGGGCTCGACTTTCAGGAAAAAACCTTGGGGCCAGCTGGCCCCTAAGTTTTCATACTTGGTCGCCAGCACAAGTATTCTAGTCGCCAAAAATTTTCGGCGGCCCTTCGGGCCGTTTCTTTTTCTACATTATAGGCATTACAGCCCTTCCCTAGCTCTGCCACTGCTCACATATGCTTTTTTTAGCTGTAAAATCAACTCCGCCTTCTTTTTCGATGCTATCGTGAGTATCAGTTGTTAGCTTTGCCGCGTTTCGCTAGGGGAATGGGAATACATAAATACAATTTCTGTATCTATAAAAGAAAACCTCAAAGATGCAACCTTTGTTTCATTATTTTTCATTAACCAGTATCGAAAAACATATAGTACATGACTGACTTTTCTACGTTTACTAAATACGCGTTTTTTCATGTTCAGTGATGCATAGCGACTGCACAGATTTTGTAGATTTCCCATGGCCCGGCGTGTGAAACTGTGAATTTTAATTTGCATGCGTTGGGAATTTTTATAGATCTGCATGACCCTTCGAAAATGTTTAAACGACGTGTCAACCGATGTTTTCCAAAACCGGTCTTTGTAATTTTCGTACATGTTGCCAAACGTTTGATGCGAAACATGTTTCACTGGTCGCATCGAATAAATGCTACGTGCAGTACGATATGCCGTCCGATTCGTTCAATCACTGGTAACGCGCTACAAATTTGTTTTATCGACAGAGTAGTTTCTTTAAGACCCTATTTATAAATCTGCTACAGTCTAACACATTTTGATAAAGTCGGACTGGGCCGAAAAATTATAGCGTGTATTAAAATCGGCCTTCACGCTTCACTGACGCTTGACAGCCAGCGATATCTGATAAACAAACTTGCCAATTTTTAATAGCGGGCTATTCTCATTCGAAATACATTTAATGAAATTGAAAGAGAAAAGTTAACTCTATATCAATCGATCTATGTCCTATTGATATCACAGATATAAACTTACTGATAACGTAACACTGATAAGATGAATATACAAAGATGTACTCGATCGAGTCCTACGGCCACGGCCAGACACGGCGAAATCCGATTTGTTTCAGGACCGGTTTAATACGGCCGGTTGTTTTCAGTATTATGAATACCGTAAGCGACAACTATTCCATTTGTTTCGCATATTCTTTGAGAACTACAGTTGCTAATGAAAAACAAAACAAAGCTGCGATTTAATATTGTCGCGAAAACCACGGCACGCACACAGTCACTACATCATAATGTACCGCCTCTATTGAATCAAATTACTATATCTTGTTCATCTCATAGAAAGCTACAAATTTAAAATAATATGCGATTATTCTTGAATCCAAAAACCTATAATATACACTTTCATATAGTAAAATGTGTAGTTTTTGCAAAAATCTAATTTTAGAAACACATGTCGCTTTAGGAAAGATTGCGTGACGAGATTCGTAGATCGGGTTTCAAACAAACAACCTGACAGAAGAATACTTTCGGTCGCTTCATACTTGAAAATGAGAAAGTATATTCTTCGGTATTAAATATTCGTTTAATTCATTTGAGCGCTAAGAAAGTAAAAAAAATTCTAAATTAAAATATCTTAGGGGCCAAACTGGCGACCAAGGATGAAAAGTTAGTCGCCAATGGATCAAATCCAGTCGCATTGGCGACCCCACAGGTCGCAACGTCGAGCCCTGTAGTATATGAATGATAAATGTTTTGTATGCCTGGGTCAAAAGGTCATCAACAAAATTTACATGGATATTTGAAGCAGACTTACAGGAACGCTTTCCGATACAAAGGTGTAAAATTCACTATTTACCACCCATTTTAAAACTGTTACCCTGAATATTTCTTGGTAAACCAGAACTAAAAGGGTGAATGTTTTAAATTTGAAAAAAAGTATTTTTTCTTGACGTTGTCCCGTGTAACGCACATGTTCGTTTTAGCTGTCACGCATTCTTATCTGTTTATTTGTCTAGTAGCAAATATAGGGAAGAAGTATGTAACGACTTGATCAGACCCATATTTTTGTAGCAATGGGGGGTTTGTACTCTCGCCCACCACCTTAGGTTGAGATGGTATGAAGTAGAGGGGGGGGGGGGGGGGGGGGCTGACAGCCACATGCCACCTACATGTATATTGATTGGTGGGGGAGGGGAGGGAGTGTTCATTAATTACATCCTGTACTACTCCTTTGAGTGAGTCTCTGAGTTTAATGTTAATAGTTTGTGAGCCCAAACTTGGCACACTTGAAATTCAGTCACAGGTCTCCGATTTTCTGACTTATTTAAAGAATTTATGCCATTTCCATGGCAACAGATCAGCTTGAATACAGCTACAAACTGTTAGGTTTTTCCACTTTGCAAAAAATCCACTCATTAGATTTTTATCTTAAATTGCTAACATTTCAAACGATGCGAGTAGATTGTTATGACATGGACTTGACATCATTCTAACAGACAGTTTATGAATTATTTTTGAAAATGTATTTTTGATTGCACTGCGAAATTCCTCTGTTAGATTTTAATTTTTATACTTAAAGGTTGAGTTGTGATCGTTTGTTAAATCATGCAAAGATTCATCGATTTCTAATGAGTGGATTTGGAGAAATCGGCATTTGTTTACACTGTCGC
The DNA here is from genome assembly GCA_029204205.1 of Desmophyllum pertusum. Classification (NCBI taxonomy): domain Eukaryota; kingdom Metazoa; phylum Cnidaria; class Anthozoa; order Scleractinia; family Caryophylliidae; genus Desmophyllum; species Desmophyllum pertusum. The sequence continues at coordinate 1,194,780 of MU826834.1, read as the reverse complement.
GCGGTCACAGATTTTCACCAAAGTGCACATGCGCAGCATTCAATTGGGTTCTTCGGGTTCTTGTGGCAACGATGAAAACCCTGCAAAATGGCTGGGTTCTTTGAGTCCTGACTTTTTCTGACATACTGTTCTAACATAACTTTTAACAGGCAACAGATTGTAATTTTTTAGCACTTTGTAATCCACAAAAACCAGCAGGGAACAAATAAAACGATCGCTGTATCGGCGCCATGTTTGTTTTTCTCAACCATCATGCGCGCGCTACATCACGTCATGCAATGAACATTGCAGAGCGTGCGCAAACTGTGTTCGGCCACCTTAAATGGAAAAATTATTGGAAGAGAAAACAAGAAAAATTGATCAATTTATTGCGGGCGCCCAGAGAAGCCCGCAATCCTAATCTCAATGTTGCTATTATGCATGCGCGGCATGTTAGTACCCAGAACTTGGCACATTCCTAATGAATCTTCCACCAAGAATGAATGGAATGTGATCACGAGTGTTTTGACCTTCGATCACATGAAACGTTCCAAATATGGGAGGTCAAATTATTCAACACGTCGGACTTTGTCTTCGGCTATAATGCTATTCCACACTGACGTTTACATTGTAAAACTGATTCAGAACATCTTTAATCAAAGAGCAAAACTGGAAGGAAACACGGTTGTACTCATCCAAGCATGACATTGGGAAACTTGGCAAAATTTGCATACGAGTGAATACAAAACAGTCATGAGAAAATTATATTGTTGTAACTGTACTGGAGTTGCGGGTTTCAAAGTCTAATAAACTGTCACGAAGGTGTCCCGAGTTCTTCGCGATCACAGGGAAGGTCATACGATTTGCAGCAATTTGCTACCGTACCATATTCGGATGTTACAAAACTCATCGGCGACTGATGTTTACGTTTAAGTTTACTTTGTAAAGTGTTTGTTTCATTCTTTCTGGTAATATAATTTATTGCATGCGAAGCTCAGACAACACAAACGTTTTGAAAATAACAAAATAATCGATGGATAATTATTACCGAGGCAAAAATAGCTTCGAGTGGCTAAAAATCTCAATAAAACTCTGTGGAATTTTATATTTAGCACGGAGCAGGCGCGTCACGGGGTCTGGCTGTTTGGGCTCGTCACGCAATCTCTGTGACGGCTCAGTCTGGTTTGCCGAAAATACATTTTCTGTACTGTATCGTTCACTTTCATCTCGCTTACAAATGCAAACGTTTGAGTTTCATGAATATCTTAACAATTCATTTTCTATAAAAAAGGGTTCAATTGATTCTAGTTAAAAATACTTTAAATTAACGGATCACGGCTGTGAGCTAAAATTTTATTTATCGCCAGTTCCACAGCCGCTGAACATCATCATGTAACCCATGATACCCGACTGACATCATGTTTTTGCATCACAACGGTTTTGCAACCACTCACATCCACCTGCAATTTGCCCGAGCTAGCTCAAAGCCATTCTGGCTCTTGTTAATCCTGGAACTCCAACCATCGATATCGCCCGCACTCCCTAACCATTGGTTATACTAGTTTAATGCATTATTTAATGCATAAATTACTACGCATAAATTAATGTGTACAGCCCATTGACCGACCAAGTGAAAATGTGCATATTTCATTCATTACATTCATGCATTCATGAGTTAAAAAGTGGGCATTAAATGTTGACTTGTGATACTTTGTATAATTACAGACTTCTCAACAAGTATGAATAACAACAATGTTGATGATGCCATAGCAGCAGGAGGAGAAAATAGTGGAGAATACTTGAACCTGGCAAAGAAAGGAGGAGGACACAAAGGTTAGATGCAGACATAGTCATCCCTAATGACTGGATTGAGATAGATGTGGTGCTCAATTGTTAATGCATTGGACTTCATTTATTATCCACAGAACAGGAGGGGTATTGAATGGTCTTTGCGAGCATTTGCGAGCATGTGAGCACAGTGTTTTTCTGTGGCATATAGCGAATTCAGTAATATGACTTGTAATACATGTACAAGTAATAATCTCATTATTACAATATTATTATTTTGGGGGACATGCATGTATCATGTATTATTAACAAGGTTAATGTGATTTCAGATCTGTTAACAGTAGACCCCCACACACCCACTCCTGAACCAGTCAAATATGACAAGACAGACGGGCAGTGGTACACTCATGATGGAGTGGATGTTAAGGACACGCAACAAAGAAAAGGTGAGTTATTTGATAAGTTGTGTGGAATTTTATAATCTGTTGTTAGCAGTAAACAGGTGGAAGAAATATTTTTGGAACTACAAATAAATCAAAAACGCTTCTGCACCAACTCATGAATGGCTTAGGGAGGAATGAGAACAAAAGATGAAACTGAAAGCCCGTCTACGGGATTGCGAATAATCAAACACATAATTATAAAAATAAACAATATCTCACGTCAGAATGCCGACCAGAAGGTAACTTTCGCTTGCCACATGAAATTAAATATAACATGTTACTTGTGTTTACATTACTCAGACCTTCCACGCAAATAAATAATAAATACCTTCCATCATTTTCTGTTGTTGTCTAATGATCTTTGCGAATCATTGTCAGTGCTTCCTTCAAACATACTGCAGTCCACAGTTCGGTTTCAGATTTTATATTTACCTATGACTGAGGCTCTGTGTTACGGCTGTCGAGTATTCTTTAGGGTTGCTTCTTTCCATTTGGAACTCAAACAAGCCATAAATCGATTCATTCGGAAAAAATGAAGCAAACTTTTAGCTTTAACAAACCGTAAACAAGCTATTCAGAGAAACTTGAGCCTACGGCAGTCAAAAGTCAAGTCAGCATACTATAAACAACAACACAAAGTCCCCTGTATGCTAATTTTCAACATAAAAAATCAACATGTTGAGATGGCCGAGTGGTAAAGGCTCTCACCTCCAAACCAAAAGTTGGATGGTTGAAGCCCCTGGTTTGAATCCCAATTTCCAACAAAGATTTGTCATTTGTTAAAATTCAATCAATCAATCAATCAATCAATCAATCAATCAATCAATCAATCAATCAATCAATCAATCAATCAATCAATTAATCAATTACATTATTTTTTAATGTTAATAGTTTGTGAGCCTAAACTTGGCACACTTGAAATTCAGTCACAGGTCTCCGATTTTCTGGCTTTTTTAAAGAATTTATGCCATTTCCATGGCAACAGATCAGCTTGAATACAGCTACAAACTGTTAGGTGTTTCCACTTTGCAAAAAATCCACTCATTAGATTTTTATCTTAAATTGCTAACATTTCAAACGATGCGAGTAGATTGTTACGACATGGACTTGACATCATTCTAACAGACGGTTTATGAATTATTTTTGAAAATGTATTTTTGATTGCACTGCGAAATTCCTCTGTTAGATTTTAATTTTTATACTTTTAAAGGTTGAGTTGTGATCGTTTGTTAAATCATGCAAAGATTCATCGATTTCTAATGAGTGGATTTGGAGAAATCGCCATTTCTTTACACTGTCGCGCGGTCACAGATTTTCACCAAAGTGCACATGCGCAGCATTCAATTGGGTTCTTCGGGTTCTCGTGGCAACGATGAAAAACCTGCAAAATGGCTGGGTTCTTTGAGTCCTGACTTTTTCTGACATACTGTTCTAACAGGCAACAGACTGTGTAATTTTTTAGTACAGGATGTACTTTTGTGATGATCAGAGTGGGGTCGTTCACGATAACCCGCTAAACTGCTAATTCGCTAAGGTGTAAACTTTGATAATCAATTAATTAATTAATAACTCTTGCGTGGGGCACGCGTATACACCACGCAAAACGTGGGTTCGACTATCTGCGTTATTATTACTAGTATTTAGCAGAATATATATTTGTTTCTGGCAACGCTTTGCTCTCCTTGTGGTAGCTTTCTTTCTAGAATAAGGTGCTTACATGTAAATTTACCGTTTTACGCTCTGTAGTGCATTACTAACAACAAGTACAATGAGGTAGATAACAAAACAGTTTGGTATTGAAGAAAGTAAGTCATCGTTTCTCTCCGGTCTCCAGTGAGCAGTTCAAACAGAAAAAAAATAGTTCAAACTATCTACATTTGCTCGAGATTTTCCAGTGAGATTTTAGCATAAAATGTTTTAAAAGTTCTCACCTCTCAAATATTACTGCAGACCCCGTGACGCCTAGTTTAATTTCACGGGAGAGATTTTCGGTAAGCAGCGCTGTTTATATTTTTTGGCATGCGCCATTAATAAGTAGCTCTCCAAAAAAAATCCAAACTATCTATATTTTCCGAGATTTTCCACAGGTGGAAGAAAATGTTTCAAAAGTTCACACTTCTCAACAAAAGTCCGTGACACCAAGTAAAACCGCAATTGAATTAAATTAGACTTTGAGGCACCTCTAATTTCACGGGAGAGAATTTTCCATTTCTCCAAGGAAACGAAAATTAGTTGGAGAAATCGGGAGTTCGAAATTTCGGGGTTAAGATTACAGTGAAACAAGAAAAGAAATGACTTTTGGTTCGAGCTTATTGGGATGTTTGTACGAAAAACAAAAGCATCATGTTACACTGTACATTCCTGCGTACGGAAAACAAAAGTATCATGTTACATTCCTGTGTAAGAAAAACAAAAGTATCATGTTTGCTATTTTAAAATAGAGGTAAGGGACTGTGCAATAATTACCAGGAGGGGGGTGGGGGGCATAAAGTAAAATCAAAGCAAGGAGAGGGGGGGCTCTAGGTAAAATAAGTCACTCAAGAGGGGGGGCTTAACATTTTATTTAAATATTACATTGGCGAATCCATACCTATTTATAAGGTGGGGGCCGAAAAATTTGCAGTAGGAGCTCTTCTTTCTGTTATAAGATTTTAATCCACACTAGTGCGTGTAGAGAAAATGTAGCAGCGTACTTCTATAAAGGTGTGTGTATACTGTGAGGGGGGGGGGTCGTACATAATTTCTGACTGATTAGAGGGGGGGCAATAACTAAATTCACTCCTTTAGGAGGGGGGGTATTACCTAATATTTGGCTACATGAAGCCCATTTTCCAACCCCCCCCCCCCCCTCCTGATAATTATTGCACAGTACCTAAGTTAAGAATATGGGTTCTAAATAATTATTGTTGTCTTCTAGATTCAGAATTATTTTTATCCGATTCAAAGCATTTGTTTTAATTCCATCGGTTATTTCGATGTTTACGTTCACCGCTCGATTTAGAAATGTATTTGTTTGGTTTGGTCCTTTTGTTAAGTCAACAAACGTAATTATATTAAAGTTGAGCCAATTAAATTCACCTGTTCCCACGGTTCACATTTCACCAAAACGCTAGCCAAGAAACACAAGACGAGGAGAACGCCACAATGCACGGAAAGTGAGTGATATTGCTTACGAATAAAATTGCTAAATTCTAAACAAAGAGTTCGTTAAAATAATTGCTCTGTCTTGTAAAACCTGTTTCATTTGTGGAATTTGCTAAACTGGTTGCGAGTGAAACTTTGTTTTTAACATCAGATGGCGTTTTTCCGTGGGCAGTGAAGTCAAGAAAAAAATAATTGTTTTCAGTTCTTCAAGATAATTGAAGTGTTTGAATATTTTATTTAGTGTACTGCTGTTGTATTGAATGTTGTTAAATTCAAGCACTTTAGTATATGAATGATAAATGTTTTGTATGCCTGGGTCAAAAGGTCATCAACAAAATTTACATGGATATTTGAAGCAGACTTACAGGAACGCTTTCCGATACAAAGGTGTAAAATTCACTATTTACCACCCATTTTAAAACTGTTACCCTGAATATTTCTTGGTAAACCAGAACTAAAAGGGTGAATGTTTTAAATTTGAAAAAAGCATTTTTTCTTGACGTTGTCCCGTGCAACGCACATGTTCGTTTCAGCTGTCACGCATTCTTATCTGTTTATTTGTCTAGTAGCAAATATAGGGAAGAACTATGTAACGACTTGATCAGACCCATATTTTTGTGGTGGGCGAGAGTACAAACCCCCCATTGCTACCTTAGGTTGAGATTGAATGAAGTAGAGGGGGGTGGGGGTGGTGGGCGGAGGGGGGCTGACAGCTACATGCCACCTACATGTATATTGATTGGGGGGAGGGGAGGGGGTGTCCATTAATTACATCCTGTACTACTCCTTTGAATCTCTGAGTTAGCACTTTGTAATCCACAAAAACCAGGGGAACAAATAAAACGATCGCTGTATCGGCGCCATGTATGTTTTTCTCAACCATCGTGCACGAGCTACATCACGTCATTAAATGAACATTGCAGAGCGCGCACAAACTGTGTTTGGCCACCTTAAATGGAAAAATTATTGGAAGAGAAAACAAGAAAAATTGATCAATTTATTTAATGCATAAATTACTATGCATAAATTAATGTTTACAGCCCATTGACCGACCAAGTGAAAATGTGCATATTTCATTCATTTCATTCATTACATTCATGCGTTCATGAGTTAAAAAGTGGGCATTAAATGTTGACTTGTGATACTTTGTATAATTACAGACTTCTCAACAAGTATGAATAACAACAATGTTGATGATGCCATAGCAGCAGGAGGAGAAAATAGTGGAGAATACTTGAACCTGGCAAAGAAAGGAGGAGGACACAAAGGTTAGATGCAGACATAGTCATCCCTAATGACTGGATTGAGATAGATGTGGTGCTCAATTGTTAATGCATTGGACTTCATTTATTATCCACAGAACAGGAGGGGTATTGAATGGTCTTTGCGAGCATTTGCGAGCATGTGAGCACAGTGTTTTTCTTTGCGAGTACGAGCATTGATAAAAGTTAGCCTTGCGAGCAATGAGCACTTTGTAAAAAACTACCTTCACTAAAAACCGAACATGCGAGCACTTATAAAAAAGCAAAAAACGATGATAGGACTAAAAGAAAAAGGTGGTTTAGGTATGCCTGACTTCGATATCATTAATAATGCGCTTAAAGCAACTTGGATAAGAAGACTCAATGATAGTACTGGTTCCGCGAGCTGGAGTCACATTCCTGTCGCCTTACTGACACATGTAGGTGGCCTGTTTCTCCTTAAGTGTAATTTCGATCTAAAGTTCATTAAATTAAACATGCCTATTACTTTCTATAAAGAAGCTTTAGACGCTTGGCAAACTATTAATTCCATAACTCCATGCTCTAAAAAAGAAATACTTGAAGAGATTCTATGGAATAATCGCTTCATCAAAATTAATGGTTATTCTGTTTACTATAAGATGTGGCATGATGCGGGTGTCATTAAAATCAAAGATATCATCTGTTGTGACTCTTTCCTTTCATTTAATGACTTTTGTAGCAAGTATAACCTCAAAACAAATTTCTTAATGTATTATGGTCTATGCAACGCAATTTCCCCAAACTGGATAAAAGTTATAAAAGGTAAGCTGCAGGCGCCTTTGAAGGAACCTTCAGATTCTGATACAATATCGCTTGATAAGTTATCTTGTAAACTTGCTACAAATTATTTTGTTACACAAAGGTTTATTTCTCCTACTGCTGAGAAATGGTACAAAAAATCTGATATAAACGATAAGGAGATACAGTATTGTGCAAAAGTAATGCAAACGATATTCGGTGAATATCGCTAATTTCGCGATATATCGGCGAAATTGAACGATATTTTTTTCGAAACGATAATCGCACGATATTTCGGGGAATCTATTGTTCGAATCGTTGCGATATTTCGCTGAGCCTTGTGCGAGATATCGTTGGCACTCAGCGAAATATCGTTGGCTGTCAACGAAATATCGTTGGCACTCAGCGAAATATCGTTGCCTGTCAGCGAAATATCGTTGGCACTCAGCGACATATCGTTGCCTGTCAGCAAAATATCGTTGGCACTCAGCGACATATCGTTGCTTCTCAGCGATACATCGTGGCTACTAAGCGAGATATCGTTGCCATTCAATTTTCCTTTGCGTGAACTGTGAGTGGCAAAGCCGACACAACGATCCACAAATGTGGCTAGCGAAAACAGTCTCACTCGGGATCGAACAACGGCAAGAGATCCATATATTCACATTTCCAGACGTTGAAATGGCGGACTATCCGTTAAGATAGCCTTGTATCAATAATGATCAGAAAGCAAAGTACTCACACTTCCCAGCTGACTTTCACTTGGAAAAACTTCATCATTTAATCCATACATGTATCCTACGCGGCCATGTGAAGCCCGACATTACAGAACATTTTAACAATTATACATTCATTCACTGCATCCAAGATTTGTTTTGCAAACAAATAATTGCGAAAATGAAGTCCGGGTTTATTTCAAACGGACACAGGGCTGATAAAGGCCAAACAATTTGGATCTTTCTGAGTTTGTGAAGACGATCATGGTTAGAAATCACGTGTTTCATTCACAAAGTAAACATTCCTCAAGTAATAGTAATAGTAATAGTGGTTGTCACGTGATGATTCGCGTTCGCTGGAAATACATCGCTTTGCTGTTCGCTTTTATTTTTATCATCGTTTATTTACAGTAAATCATTTTTTCTGCCAAATGTGTGACTTTGGAAGTTTCTCATTTGAATTGCATTGGAAATATGTTTGGAATCGTGGCAATTAAAATTATTTACCGATGTCTGGACTTGTGTTTGTTTCACATTTCTTTGGTTTCGATTCAATCACTGCGCGTGTTTGTTTTGCATCTATGGATGGCGGAGTTTAGATGGAAGTTGCCATTCCGTACGTAAATACCTAAAACGTTTGCTTGCTTTTTTAACTTGATGTCAAGATCATTTGAACGTTTTACATTTTATTTGTATGAAAGCGCTGTTCGTTTTGGATTCGGCAACACAATGTTTCGTTTGACTTTGGGAAATATAGTTACGGCGAATTATCGCCAAAACGATATCTCGCTTGACTCTGGGAAATATCGTTGCGCCGAATTATCGCTAGAATGAAATCTCGTTCGGCTCAGCGAAATATCGTTACGGTGAAATATCGCTAGAACGATATCTCTGCGATATTTCGACGAATTATCGTTTTAACGCGATGCCAATCCATGCAATATTTCGCCGAGATATCGGCGATTTATCGCACGGACAAAACGCGATATTCGACGAAAATCGTTTGCATTACTTTTGCACAATACTGTACAGCAAATTTATAAGTTACCATTCAGTGGACATCAAAGGACATCAAACTGTCTATGTTTCAATATTATTTAAGATTACACACAACTTTCTGCCTACTAATGCGACTCTCTTTCGAGATGGTTTCAAAGACCATGATCTTTGCCATCTGTTCAATGACAGGCAAACGCTTACTCATCTATTCATTACCTGCCCTAATGTTCAGATCTTTTGGGCCAGCTTTATCCACTGGTGGAATAATAAGAACGGCAACCTAGTCACCCTCAATAAAGACCAAATTTTATATGGTTTTATTGACGCCATTCCTCAGAAACTTGGTTTAAACCTCTGCATGATGATCGCTAACTACTACATTTATAACGCTTCAAGAAATGAGGAGGATTACTTTTGGGATGCCTTTTCGGTTTTTCTCAAACAAAAATTAAATATACATGTAGAGACACATAAAGCAAAGCAGGAAGTAAAACTAAATTAATAATGTTTGTGACGTTTCCGGGATTTATCCATATTATATACCGTAATATTTGTAAGTGGAAAAAAACAAACTTGTGTAAGCATTGTATTCTAAATATCGTATTGTAAGTAGGGTAAGTAGCGCATTGTAATTAGTGTAAGTATCGTATTGCAAGTAATGTAAGAATTGTATTGTAAGTACATATTTGTATTGTAAGTAGTACCTTTGTGATGCAATTAAAAAAATAAATAAAAAAAAATTATAAAAATATGCAAGCACGAGCAAATGAGCACCAACTAAAATTTTGCGAGAAAGTCAAGCAGAAGCCTAATTTTGCAAGCACTTGAAAATTTTGAGGGACCAACAGGGGTTGAGTCCTGCTCCTGGTCATTGTCATGATGTTGTGTTTTGGGGAAAGGTTAAATGTATTTTACTCTCACAGTGCCTCTCTTCAGCCAGGTGTATGAATTGTTGTAGCAAATGTACCAAAATAATGGTCAGCAAAATTAATTATAATAATAATGGTCATGATCAGTCAGTAAACTTTAGGATTTCTAGGTTTGGCTTTCAATCAAGGGTCGGCTATGTTACTAGATGCACTGTAAAGTATTCACATCTTTATTTGCCATGTCTTCAGATTTATTAATAATGGACCCCCACACACCCACCCCTGAACCAGTCAAACATGACAAGACAGATGGACAGTGGTACGCTCATGATGGAGTGGATGTTAAGGACACACAACAAAGAAAAGGTGAATTATATTAATAATTATTGTTAAACACATCAGTTGTTGAAAGTCAGTGTGTCTGCACGATTGTGCTTCAGAATAATATTACTGTACAAATTTTGATGATTCAGCCATTTTTGTGTTGGCTTATACGAAGTATAACCGACATAATATTCGCATGTCAGTTGTCGCTGGAATTATCTTGGTACATGAAGGCATTAACACTTGCCATGCCCAGTACTACACCTAAACCGGCCATAACAGGCCAAGAGGCCACGGACATGTACCATGTGTGACATCATCACTGTTCATGCCAGAGGATGTCTTTGATATTCAACTGATAGAGTAGGAATATGTCTAACAAAGCATGCCTAAACGAGCACGAAACGTTGAATTGGGCCAGAGATACACACAAAACAACGTGGAATTTTTCCTCCAAAATCACTAAAAAAAGGCGACGACCTTCCGTACCATTGACACTCTTTGTTGAAATAGTTCATTCCCCCCAACGTTTAGGTGGAAACTTTTCCAACGTGAACAAAGGCAACTGAAAGGCCAACAAAACCACAAAATAAAAGGAGAGAAAAAGGAGAGAAAGAACGGAAAAAAAAGGAAACAAAAATAAATCAATAATGTCAAAATTTTGATTTCTGCGCATGCCCAAAGAAAATATTGAATTCATTGCTTCTAAGTAGAAGGGGATGTTAATTTCTTTGTTGCAGACTAAGTTTTAGACAGTTGGGCAGTACACGGTCGCGATAATGGCCAGAAATAGGTATCTGTGATGTTAGATTGCCGTTTTTTGGAAAAAGCCCAGGTGTCAATGGGTTAATCTGAGAATCATTTTGCATTGAATGAAACTAATATCTCCAGGTAATATTAATTTTACCATTTTAAACTAGTTTTTTTCATGGTTGTATGCTATTAAAATAATATCCTCATATAAACTGACCTTCATTGCTTTCATGTAGTGCAAATTATACAGGACAGGGGATATTTAAATTGGCATCTTGTTTCTGAAATTTTATGCTTAAGTTTCCACTTCGAAAATTTTTATGCTTTAATTAATTAATGCACTTCAGGACAAAAGAGTCAATTAAACTCCTGGAAGAGAAAATATAATGACATGGTTTTCACAGAGAACAGAAGTGCAAATTTTTCAGATAGATAGTAGTATAAAATATTTGTATTTTTCTGTTGACCTTTTGTCACGAGTGGCTAAAGTGGTCTAAAATCATTTTGATACTTCAGATGGAATTTAATCTGGTTGCAGAACTCGTTTCCTAGCATGTGACCAAAATCTAACCACAGAGACAATGTTATCGGTGGTGAAATCTTTGGAAAGAGTTGTTCTTTGTAAACGAAAACTCTCTTTGTACTGTAGAACCTTCAGAATATGCTTTGGACTTTTTATGGAGGACACTGTGTAGTTCACAATTTATTATAGTTATATCAAGAAGAAGTTTGTCCACCGTGCATTTGTAGTCGGGTTTTGTGTTTTGGAAACTAGCATTATTCCCCAGTGCTTTATACTCTTATAATTCCTGCTGACATTCAGTGCCCCAGTTGGATTCTATAACCATGTTTATTTATTTCAGTGTTTGTTTGCATTTGGTCAATTATGTATATTTTTTATTTAAAACAAATGTGATTTTCATTAGAGAGGAAGGTTGTCAGTGTTCACTTTCACATTGTTTAGTTTCAGTATGGCCTGAAGATGTCATCTTCTAACTTGATTTAATTCTTCTTTAGAAATGGTAACAGTTGCTAGTACTAGTCCTCGCCCAGCAAACCTATACAGTTCAATGGAAGTTGAGACAGAAACAGATTACCTTAAGACTGCAAAGAAAGGTGGAGGACATAAAGGTACATACTGAGTGTTAAGTGTACAATGTTGCTTCTCTTATCATTATAGATATAAAAATTTAATACTAATTAATGTTTTTATTGTTATTGTACTTGTACTTGTAGTGAATTGGCCATTTCCGAGTTGCCTTTTGACTCTGTTTCAAAACTGGTCGTGGTCCATTTGAAATGAAAATGAGTTTGATTTGCATAATTATTATTTGAATGAACTTGTGAGTAATACTCAGCTAATACAAGTTAGGTTTTGTCCCACAGACAAAAATCATATTCTGTTTACTGGAAAATAACCTTCACATGCGAAGATAGTGAAGAATGTACTATTTGCTGATGAGTTTGCCTTGGTTAAATATTGATTAAGCTGAACATTATTAACCGGGCAAGGCCTGAGGCCGAGCCCGGGTCATGAATCCCTTGAGGTTTTTTTTTTTTTTTGGTGTCGAGCTCACCCAGGTCCCCACTCGGCCAATGGGTAATGAACTCCTGCCTGACTAAAGTTTACAAGCGTATTGAGTTTTACTTGAACAGATTATTCCATTTCAAAAACGCGTTTATGAGTTTAAACTTGCTACACATAAATTTTCACACAATTTGCAGGTCATTTCAGGTTTTATGTTGTACTCACAGACAAGAGGATTGTTTGCGCCGATCTTCTATTCCATTACGCAAACTGCAGACTTTTAGCATGACTGGCGTGACTACTGTACTTTCTTGAGGTTTTCGCCAAGCAAGAAAGCAGATAAAATTTAAGCACCAGATTTTGATTTTACCCCTACGAGAAGACGTTGGACAGAGTGTTATAGTTGAACCGCTATCGTTTTGTGCGCTGAACGCCGGGGCTGAACGGGGCACGAGCTATCCAGGCCATCGCTTGAAGAGTTGATTTAGCCATTGCCCCTAGAAGACGTGAAGTTTATAAGCGTATTGAGTTTACTTGAAGGGAGTTTATATAGAAGCTTATAGAGCCATTTTGTTATCCGTCAGTGTGTAACTAGCATTCAGGCCCCGGTTGGTCAAAGGGTGGTTAGCGCTATCCACCAGATAAATCACTATCCAGTGGATAAGTGTCAACAATTAACAAACTACGCTATCCACTAGATAGTGATTTATACGGTGGATAGCGCTATCCATCCTTTGAACAACCAGGCCCTGATGGTTAACAAAGATGCGTATGCGAGTAAAGTACTATGCTTCGGTTCATTTCTTTGACAATTTCAAGGAATTGGATTTTCCACACCGTACCCCACTCGGCTAACCCCAACCGGAACACCTAAATATAAATTCTCTTATCTTGAAAACAGACGAATTTCTTTTAGCAAGTGCGGAGAATTTAAATCCTGAGCTTAGCAATAAAATACTTTAGAAACGTATCTTTATTAATAATACTTCCACAAGCAGGAAACTTAACCAAGGAAGAAGAACTTCCATTTCAAAGACGTGTAAGTGAGCTTAAACCCCACAACTGCGATTGCGATGCATACAGTTTTTAAACAGACTTTTCGCACTGTTTAACAATGGAGCAGAGAAGAAGCTATTTGACCTTTGCGTCCGATGCTGTTTACGTGCTAAAGATAGTGTACTCTCGGTTTTCACTGTCACGCCATAAATAAAAAAAATCGAAACCGCCGAGTTCAATGAATGAAGTCAAGGAATTGACATGACATAGATAATAAATAAATAAGGAATCTGTCCAACTCTCAGGTCTGTGCGGTATTCCATACTCGAGTTATTGGTCAAAATGTTCCACACAAATTTATAGAGCTCAGTATGGAGACGCCAGGGGCACCAACATGGCGGCCGGAAATAGGAAAAAAACATCTGGAGTTCACTTTTGCAAGAAAGGAGGTTTGTTTTCTCTTGTGAACTTTCGAATATTTAGATAAATATTTCTCCTTAAACTGAAATTGTTTAGAATGCTGAAAATCACCCAAAGAGTCATGTTTTAGATATGGAACAGCTGTCACGGCCATTCTCCTGATGTCACGTACGATGAAAACTCGGAAATTTAAACTGTTCTATTTTCAAAAGGAAGCATGATATCGGGATAAGAAATTGTGAAAAAGATATATATTTAGGTAATCTTTCCTTGAATGAAGGTAAAAATTCTGCAGTCCTCGCGGTTTTGAATTTTAGAATTTGATGATGTCACGTGAAAACCAATAATTGACCTTTGCGTGCTATATGGGATAGCACGCAAGCATCAGATATTCACGTTACTCGCGTGACTATGAAATTTTAAGTTAGGTATGGTTAGTTCAGGGTCTGGAAGGGGGTATCTGGATCCCAAATCACGGGCCGATTTTTCGTAAATTCACGAATCATTTAGAATTTTTAGCTGGGTTTTTTTCACTTGGCGAAAAAATATGTTTTGTTATCTAAACAAGTATGTGAAGTTCATATTGGTTTGACTACGATGGTTTGTGTAAAGAAAATTCTGCGAAATTTGAGTAAACATTGGCAAAGAAATGTTGCACCAAACTCATGCAGTCTTTCCAGTATAAATAACGTTATACTGAACACCTTCTCATGAATATTTTGCGTACGGTCGGCATCAGTCGTCACGGTTCGTGCATACTCTTTAAATAAATACATACATAACTAGTAATACGTGACTCGCAGGTCCTCGCGAAGCTTTTGTTGCCTAGTAACGGGCACGCCTGCGATTTGATCTGCAAGGTTTCCAAGAATCGCTGCAAGGTTTCTGAGAATCGCCGGACGAACGCCGTGTTTTTGCCATGCCACCGGATTTTGGTTTCGATTGGAGTTCGCTCGTCTCCCGACACATCTGTAATAAATTGTAGCGCTCTTGTACTGTTTTCCCCACTTTTCCGTCCGAATGATCTGAAACCACTTCGCTTTTGCAGGTAAAATTTTCTTCGCAATATCGGATCGGCGAATTATTTTCAGACACAAGTCTTCTACCCTGCGAGCAGAGTAAAGTCTTCACGTCTACAATGAAAACTAAGCCATATGTTGATCGTACTTTTAGAAATTCCTGAGTCGTCTTTCCTTTTCCTGTTGTTAAATTCGTTCGATAAACAAACTTGGAGTAAAAATTGTTATTCTTCAGCAGCCGTTCCTGTTTCTACATTTACGTGTACAAAGATTACGTCGAAGTCAATGTTATTAAGCAAAGAAACGGGGGTTAAAAAAAAGAACGGCCTGGATTCGAACCGAAAAAAAAAAAAGAAGGACCATAGTAGGATTTGAACTCTCGCCCTCAATCCCGAAGATCAGATTTAAAAGTTAGCGCCTTAAGCCATTAGGCCACGAGCGCGCCGTGTGACGTCATTACTGTCAACCACGATTTCCACAAACAAACAAATAAATAAATATGATCGTAAAGGCCACACGAGAATTGCTCTCGCGTGAGCTCTTTGGGGACAGAATTATAAACCCCGCTACGCGAGGAATGAGAGCAAGGGTCCTGCGCGACCTTAAAATAAGATGAAAGGGCTCTGCTCACTGTAGGTTGAGCTCTGCGGCCATGTGCGATCGTGCGCTCAGAGTTTCAAGTTGTTCTAATAAAGATTGAATTTCATTCTCATATGGGACACGAAGGCAGACAGGCAGTCAGTTTGACAGATAACACACACAATGTGATGAAACATGTTGACAAACAATCACACATTTGATTTTCCCGAAAATATATCTGATTTATCTGTTGAAATAACGAATCACGGCCCAAGAATTACACTGTAAGCAGATCACACGTCACAGGCCATAAAAAATTCCCAAATCACGGCTGATTTTCAGCTGTTTTCTCGAATCACGCGCTCAATTTCAGCCAATTCCCGGATCATGCACGACCTCTTCCAGACCCTGTTAGTTTTGTCACCGACATTTTAAAGAAACGTATGAAAATAAAATAAAATAAAATAAAGCAGGAAAAATTTATTTGCCCGGTTTTAGCTTTTAAAGCTTCTTGTTTGTATACATTAAGTCAAAACATCTTAGGATCTCCTTCCGATCGGCAATCTTCAAAAAATCTTCAGAAATATACAGAAACATTTATATGCCCTTTGGACAATCTTCAGCAGAAAATCTTCTGAAACCTGTGTAAAATTGCATGTTTATACAAATTAACAGAATAATACATGGTTGCTTGGAGTTCTACATGTAGTGAGAGGTGCAGTAGCCTGGTGGTTAGTGAGTTGGACTCTGAATCTGGTGGTCCAGATTCGAGCACTAGCCAGCTGGGTCACTATGTTGTGTTCTTGGGCAAGAACTTTACTCTTGCCATGTCTCTCCAACCAAGAGTATAAATGGGTACCAGAGAATTGTCAGGGCAACCAAACAAAAATGCTGGGGGTTACCTGTGATAGCATCCCATCCAGGAGGAGTTCATGTAGCAATTACTGCTAGTCGCTTCATGCTACAGAAACTGGAGTTTAATTAGCACCGGCAGTGATGAGGCACTTGGCTCCTGCAATTCATTGGATTGGAACAGACTTTAACCCTCACCTGCTTGAAGTTATGAAATTTGTCTTCTTGTGTTCAACTCAATATCTCACACTCGTTTGCAGTAGTTCCAGTGTACTCATCAGATATCAAGTTGAACACTCTAAGATAAATTTCCCACATGACTATGCACCTTCTCTATTATCCTCTATTTACTATCTCTGCTTTACATGACTTGTAATAGGTCTGTTAACTGTTGACCCCCACACACCCACCCCTGAACCAGTCAAATATGACAAGAAAGATGGACAGTGGTACACTCATGATGGAGTGGATGTTAAGGACACACAACAAAGAAAAGGTAATGAAGCACAATGCATGTTACTTTCATGTAAGGTGCACAGTGTGTGTAATACATACAACTTATTCGATGGTTTAACATATAATACATGCGGATATTTTGCGAGTTGTGTAGTATTTTTTCCAGCCCTGTAGTGGCGAGGAAAAATGTGAGCAATGGGCAAAATGTCCGCTCGTATTATATTATGTTAAACCGTCGAATAAGGGATTTATTATTCTACTGCAAAATTTCCCGACTATTATGCTATTTTCCGTATTCGCTCTGTTCAACTGGTCAATACCGTCGCATATTTTGCGTGTTCTTTTTACCTTATATGGTGAAATGATGTAATAGTGGAATAATAAAGGTTTGCACCTGTCATTCAATGACTTTCTGTGAGGAAAAAAAATCATTGGAACATTTCCATGATTTCTGTTTTGTGTTTGGTAGACTTGGCTGTATCTCTTGTGGCGCAACACGGCACAGAAAGCCTTACACCTGCCGGAGGAAATAACAGAGATTATCTTGACTTAGCAAAGAAGGGAGGAGGACATGATGGTGAGAGAAATTTATGAAAGACATATTTAAAATAAACAGACAATAAAAAAGTGATTTTAAATAAGGAGCTACTGTATTTGTTTTGCGCATCCTCATGATGAGATAATCTGTCTCCATCCATCAGAAACCGGGATACGCTCCAGCAGTTGTGGGCCACTTGGCTTATGAAGACTTTACCCAATTTTTACTGCCTGAAAGTATTGCATGACGTATATATAGGGACACAACGCATGTATACACTGTAGAGATGTGGTAATACATGTACATGGGGTGTGTACCTCGTCCTTGCCAAAGTGTTTTGCTGTGAATTCACTGCAGTGGGACAAATTTCTCAATCTTGTCCAGATCGAATGTGACTGAACACACCTGAGGCTAAGCTGTCACTGTATAATATCTTGGTGAAGAAACAGTACTTGTGATTTGAAAATATCTAAGTATTGTCAAACCACCCTTTTTCCACCGAGCCCTTCAATTACTACTGTCAGGAGCATTGAACATCTATTGTCATCTTGTAATGATGATGGCAATGACGACGGTGACAATAAGCTCTTCTCCTAGTAATTGATTATATTTTGCTTACATCTCAAATAATGTTTGGATGTAGAGCTCTTTTAAAGCTTAAAAAAGTGAATATAATAATGAAAGGAATTGAATACAATCAGAAGTTTGAGATCTTAATGTTGATGGTAATGATGATGATGACAATAAGCATTTCTCCTGCTGCCATTTTCCCTGCATGTCTTCTGGTGTTCCCTCCAGGTCAGTCAAGAACATGCTCTTCCCAGTAGCGTGATATCAAGCCACACTTGTAGAGTGTCACAGTACACAATCGTAACTCTCCATTTTATTTTAAAACCTCAGATCTGTTGACAATAAACCCCCACACACCCACCCCTGAACCAACCAAATATGACAAGAAAGATGGACAGTGGTACACTCATGATGGAGTGGATGTTAATGACACACAACAAAGAAAAGGTAGGCACAAGAGAAATTACATTAATGATTATCATTCCTTGAACATTTTAAGTGATGTAGGAATTTCAACTTTAAATCTTGATGGTGCATATATTTATATAGATGTTGTGGCTTAAATTTATTTTTGGTTTAAAAATTTTCAAACCAGTTTGATTTTTATTTTCCTTGGTTTCAGATTATGGTAATGAATATTAGACAAAGGAAAATAAAAATCAAACTGGTTTGAAAATTTTTAAACCAAAACAAATTTGAACCACAACATAGACACTGTGTAATTTTTGCAGAGCTGCTTAAGGTAGTACAACTGGCTAAAATGCTCCGAAAAAGGACCCTTTTTGAGAACTGTTTCAAATCCATTTCAAATTCCATAGAAGAAGTTGTTAAGTCATTTTTATCAGAGAAACAGATTCTGAAATCGACATTTTCATTTTCGTAACGGGAATGTGTGAAATTGATTACCTCGCAAGCGGTGTAAAAATCAGTTTTTTCTAATTTTTAGGTTTATGTTTTAATTAGTAGTCATAATTTTTGTTTTATAAACAGTTATGAAGAAAATACATGAAATATGAGTTAGCCGCAGTGAAACAGCAAATTCTGTGTTAATTATTAACAGGCATTAAAATCAAGGACATGACTCCCTTAATTTTATTCAAATTGAATGTTTTTTTGCGGCTAAATGCAGAAAGATTACTTAACATGTGGACAAAAACTGTGCCAAATTTCGTCAGCATTGAGTTTTTCCTAGTGGCAATTTGTTAAATTTTATCACATGTAAGTCAAAAAGACGCCGAATTCGACGAATTCAACCAGTTTTTCATCGCGATTTCTCTGCAAATTGATCCGCCATCTTGGGCATTGTACTTACCAGCCTGATCAACATGAGCACACACGAAAAATAATCTGGAATGTTGTGCGAGACTCCCGTGAACAAAATACCAGAGCGCATGTCCTTAGCTTCCACCGTTCGATACTTACGTCTGCAAATCCAAGATGGCGTCTTAAAATGGCGCCCCAGACAACGAAATTCAATCTCCGCTTTCTCCAAAACCCACAAACGGTGGACTCTTATCTTTTGGAATTGATCATAATAATGTTTTATCTACCAGCTGGCTGAAAACGAAGGCAACTTTATATTTTACGACTCACCCAATTGTACTACCTTAAAGGTACAAGATAAAACAATGTGTACAACACTGCATGGCTCGCTGAAGAATTTTCCTGAAGCATCTGACAAACAATACTTGAGCTTAATCCAGTTTATGATATTAAAATGTTACTGTACATATACATTGTCACTGATGACTGTGGGATGAGTGTGCAGCTCAACAATGTACATGTTAGCAACCCTTACAACAGTCTCTTAAATGTCAAACCATTTCGCTAACAATAAAACACAAAACAAACTAACCAATGAGTTATAAGTTTACATAACAGGCTTTGTATGAGAGCATTTCTTCAGTAATTTTACATCAAAATAATGATCTTACTGGTTTTACTTTG
This sequence comes from Desmophyllum pertusum, assembly GCA_029204205.1. Classification (NCBI taxonomy): domain Eukaryota; kingdom Metazoa; phylum Cnidaria; class Anthozoa; order Scleractinia; family Caryophylliidae; genus Desmophyllum; species Desmophyllum pertusum. Next base: position 1,174,839 of record MU826834.1, on the reverse strand, counting down.
CTACCTACAATAAAATTCATAAACATTTATTAATAAATATAAATTAAACATTTTTTTTATCCTGAAGACTCAACTGTGCCACTCGATGATCAGAGAAACCGAGAGAATGTAGTGGCAGCAGGAGGAAATAACAGAGAATATCTTGAGTTGGCAAAGAAGGGAGGAGGACATGATGGTAACTGCTGCTGCTTATTGAACATGTCTTTTTTATGTCAGGCCGAGTAGTACTTGCAGCCAATATTTGTTTTCCATCTTTCAAACACTGACACACCTACAGTTTACAGAGTTAGACATTATGTTACACGAGATAAGCTCATCGAGCCTTAACTTTCTCCAATAGCCTAACAAATGAATGCACTTTTATACTGGCAGATCTGTTAACAATACAAGCCCATACACCCACCCCTGAACCAGTAAAACATGACAAGACAGACGGACAGTGGTACACTCATGATGGAGTGGATGTCTCCACCCCTGAACCAGTAAAACATGACAAGACAGACGGACAGTGGTACACTCATGATGGAGTGGATGTCTCCACCCCTGAACCAGTAAAACATGACAAGACAGACGGACAGTGGTACACTCATGATGGAGTGGATGTCTCCACCCCTGAACCAGTAAAACATGACAAGACAGACGGACAGTGGTACACTCATGATGGAGTGGATGTCTCCACCCCTGAACCAGTAAAACATGACAAGACAGACGGACAGTGGTACACTCATGATGGAGTGGATGTCTCCACCCCTGAACCAGTAAAACATGACAAGACAGACGGACAGTGGTACACTCATGATGGAGTGGATGTCTCCACCCCTGAACCAGTAAAACATGACAAGACAGACGGACAGTGGTACACTCATGATGGAGTGGATGTCTCCACCCCTGAACCAGTAAAACATGACAAGACAGACGGACAGTGGTACACTCATGATGGAGTGGATGTCTCCACCCCTGAACCAGTAAAACATGACAAGACAGACGGACAGTGGTACACTCATGATGGAGTGGATGTCTCCACCCCTGAACCAGTAAAACATGACAAGACAGACGGACAGTGGTACACTCATGATGGAGTGGATGTCTCCACCCCTGAACCAGTAAAACATGACAAGACAGACGGACAGTGGTACACTCATGATGGAGTGGATGTCTCCACCCCTGAACCAGTAAAACATGACAAGACAGACGGACAGTGGTACACTCATGATGGAGTGGATGTCTCCACCCCTGAACCAGTAAAACATGACAAGACAGACGGACAGTGGTACACTCATGATGGAGTGGATGTCTCCACCCCTGAACCAGTAAAACATGACAAGACAGACGGACAGTGGTACACTCATGATGGAGTGGATGTCTCCACCCCTGAACCAGTAAAACATGACAAGACAGACGGACAGTGGTACACTCATGATGGAGTGGATGTCTCCACCCCTGAACCAGTCAAACATGACAAGACAGACGGACAGTGGTACACTCATGATGGAGTGGATGTCTCCACCCCTGAACCAGTAAAACATGACAAGACAGACGGACAGTGGTACACTCATGATGGAGTGGATGTCTCCACCCCTGAACCAGTAAAACATGACAAGACAGACGGACAGTGGTACACTCATGATGGAGTGGATGTCTCCACCCCTGAACCAGTCAAACATGACAAGACAGACGGACAGTGGTACACTCATGATGGAGTGGATGTCTCCACCCCTGAACCAGTAAAACATGACAAGACAGACGGACAGTGGTACACTCATGATGGAGTGGATGTCTCCACCCCTGAACCAGTAAAACATGACAAGACAGACGGACAGTGGTACACTCATGATGGAGTGGATGTCTCCACCCCTGAACCAGTCAAACATGACAAGACAGACGGACAGTGGTACACTCATGATGGAGTGGATGTCTCCACCCCTGAACCAGTAAAACATGACAAGACAGACGGACAGTGGTACACTCATGATGGAGTGGATGTCTCCACCCCTGAACCAGTCAAACATGACAAGACAGACGGACAGTGGTACACTCATGATGGAGTGGATGTCTCCACCCCTGAACCAGTCAAACATGACAAGACAGACGGACAGTGGTACACTCATGATGGAGTGGATGTCTCCACCCCTGAACCAGTAAAACATGACAAGACAGACGGACAGTGGTACACTCATGATGGAGTGGATGTCTCCACCCCTGAACCAGTCAAACATGACAAGACAGACGGACAGTGGTACACTCATGATGGAGTGGATGTCTCCACCCTGAACCAGTAAAACATGACAAGACAGACGGACAGTGGTACACTCATGATGGAGTGGATGTCTCCACCCCTGAACCAGTCAAACATGACAAGACAGACGGACAGTGGTACACTCATGATGGAGTGGATGTCTCCACCCTGAAACCAGTAAAACATGACAAGACAGACGGACAGTGGTACACTCATGATGGAGTGGATGTCTCCACCCCTGAACCAGTAAAACATGACAAGACAGACGGACAGTGGTACACTCATGATGGAGTGGATGTCTCCACCCCTGAACCAGTAAAACATGACAAGACAGACGGACAGTGGTACACTCATGATGGAGTGGATGTCTCCACCCCTGAACCAGTAAAACATGACAAGACAGACGGACAGTGGTACACTCATGATGGAGTGGATGTCTCCACCCCTGAACCAGTAAAACATGACAAGACAGACGGACAGTGGTACACTCATGATGGAGTGGATGTCTCCACCCCTGAACCAGTCAAACATGACAAGACAGACGGACAGTGGTACACTCATGATGGAGTGGATGTCTCCACCCCTGAACCAGTCAAACATGACAAGACAGACGGACAGTGGTACACTCATGATGGAGTGGATGTCTCCACCCCTGAACCAGTAAAACATGACAAGACAGACGGACAGTGGTACACTCATGATGGAGTGGATGTCTCCACCCCTGAACCAGTAAAACATGACAAGACAGACGGACAGTGGTACACTCATGATGGAGTGGATGTCTCCACCCCTGAACCAGTCAAACATGACAAGACAGACGGACAGTGGTACACTCATGATGGAGTGGATGTCTCCACCCCTGAACCAGTAAAACATGACAAGACAGACGGACAGTGGTACACTCATGATGGAGTGGATGTCTCCACCCCTGAACCAGTAAAACATGACAAGACAGACGGACAGTGGTACACTCATGATGGAGTGGATGTCTCCACCCCTGAACCAGTCAAACATGACAAGACAGACGGACAGTGGTACACTCATGATGGAGTGGATGTCTCCACCCTGAACCAGTAAAACATGACAAGACAGACGGACAGTGGTACACTCATGATGGAGTGGATGTCTCCACCCCTGAACCAGTCAAACATGACAAGACAGACGGACAGTGGTACACTCATGATGGAGTGGATGTCTCCACCCCTGAACCAGTCAAACATGACAAGACAGACGGACAGTGGTACACTCATGATGGAGTGGATGTCTCCACCCCTGAACCAGTAAAACATGACAAGACAGACGGACAGTGGTACACTCATGATGGAGTGGATGTCTCCACCCCTGAACCAGTCAAACATGACAAGACAGACGGACAGTGGTACACTCATGATGGAGTGGATGTCTCCACCCCTGAACCAGTAAAACATGACAAGACAGACGGACAGTGGTACACTCATGATGGAGTGGATGTCTCCACCCCTGAACCAGTCAAACATGACAAGACAGACGGACAGTGGTACACTCATGATGGAGTGGATGTCTCCACCCCTGAACCAGTAAAACATGACAAGACAGACGGACAGTGGTACACTCATGATGGAGTGGATGTCTCCACCCCTGAACCAGTAAAACATGACAAGACAGACGGACAGTGGTACACTCATGATGGAGTGGATGTCTCCACCCCTGAACCAGTAAAACATGACAAGACAGACGGACAGTGGTACACTCATGATGGAGTGGATGTCTCCACCCCTGAACCAGTAAAACATGACAAGACAGACGGACAGTGGTACACTCATGATGGAGTGGATGTCTCCACCCCTGAACCAGTAAAACATGACAAGACAGACGGACAGTGGTACACTCATGATGGAGTGGATGTCTCCACCCCTGAACCAGTCAAACATGACAAGACAGACGGACAGTGGTACACTCATGATGGAGTGGATGTCTCCACCCCTGAACCAGTCAAACATGACAAGACAGACGGACAGTGGTACACTCATGATGGAGTGGATGTCTCCACCCCTGAACCAGTAAAACATGACAAGACAGACGGACAGTGGTACACTCATGATGGAGTGGATGTCTCCACCCCTGAACCAGTAAAACATGACAAGACAGACGGACAGTGGTACACTCATGATGGAGTGGATGTCTCCACCCCTGAACCAGTCAAACATGACAAGACAGACGGACAGTGGTACACTCATGATGGAGTGGATGTCTCCACCCCTGAACCAGTAAAACATGACAAGACAGACGGACAGTGGTACACTCATGATGGAGTGGATGTCTCCACCCCTGAACCAGTAAAACATGACAAGACAGACGGACAGTGGTACACTCATGATGGAGTGGATGTCTCCACCCCTGAACCAGTCAAACATGACAAGACAGACGGACAGTGGTACACTCATGATGGAGTGGATGTCTCCACCCCTGAACCAGTAAAACATGACAAGACAGATGGACAGTGGTACACTCATGATGGAGTGGATGTCTCCACCCCTGAACCAGTCAAACATGACAAGACAGACGGACAGTGGTACACTCATGATGGAGTGGATGTCTCCACCCCTGAACCAGTAAAACATGACAAGACAGACGGACAGTGGTACACTCATGATGGAGTGGATGTCTCCACCCCTGAACCAGTAAAACATGACAAGACAGACGGACAGTGGTACACTCATGATGGAGTGGATGTCTCCACCCCTGAACCAGTAAAACATGACAAGACAGACGGACAGTGGTACACTCATGATGGAGTGGATGTCTCCACCCCTGAACCAGTAAAACATGACAAGACAGACGGACAGTGGTACACTCATGATGGAGTGGATGTCTCCACCCCTGAACCAGTAAAACATGACAAGACAGACGGACAGTGGTACACTCATGATGGAGTGGATGTCTCCACCCCTGAACCAGTAAAACATGACAAGACAGACGGACAGTGGTACACTCATGATGGAGTGGATGTCTCCACCCCTGAACCAGTAAAACATGACAAGACAGACGGACAGTGGTACACTCATGATGGAGTGGATGTCTCCACCCCTGAACCAGTCAAACATGACAAGACAGACGGACAGTGGTACACTCATGATGGAGTGGATGTCAAAGAGTCACAACAGAGGAGAGGTAGATAAGCCATGACAAATCACATCACATTTGCTCATGACTGTACAATGTATCAAGTCAACAGTAAGTTCAACAGTCTCAAAAACACCAAACTCATGCACAATTCCCTTCTCCCTCCCCTTTCTATGCCTGTAATGCAGGCTAACTTGACTCAAGACTCCTCATACGTAAGAGATGTAAGAGATCTAGAGGGTATTAACAATCTGTTTGTTCAATAGAAAAAGTTTGTCACATAACTTTTTGACTGTCACATGCGCAATATCCTGCTAACTCTTACAACCTAATCTTGAAACACAAACAGGATTACTTAAGGAAATCATTTTTAATGGGTACTGCGCTTGCGCAAGTGCCCATTATTGTCGTCGTCGAAGCATTCTTAACATTCCTTCGTAAGACTTTTTTGTAACAATTCTTTGAATAACTGAACATGATATGGCATTGTTCGATTGTTTCGCTTCATTGACAGTGGTGTCAAGTGCAATGCTCAAAAAGAAGATTGGCATATTTAGTGAGCTACATGGAGAGAAATTGCGTTGCAAAATAAATATGAAAGACACGTTTGTTTTTAAATGTTTTTATTTGCGTAGGTGTATTTCTTTGACAACTGCATGAACAGGGTCGCGTTTGATTGAGTCACATTGTTGAAGCTTTTGTTGATGGGAGGTGTAGACAACTACGAGCAGGATCGCGTTTGAGCCACAGTCTTGAAGCTTTTGTCGCGAAGGCGCTGGTCATTTTTCACGCTTGAGGGGAAAAGCCGCGATAATCTAAGGCGGCGAGCTTGTTTACTGGAGCAGAGTATTGCTGAATGACCTGTAATTACCTTTTGAAAATCATTCACTGTTGAAGGCGGATGAAACAGTATCATCACATGTACAATTAGTTTTTCAAAACGTACGAGCAATTGATAAAAAGATAAATGACATTTTACAGCTACGTAAAAGGTTGTCGTGTGACCTGATATTCGTTAAGCTTGTCTTGGCATGGCTAGGCTACGACAGACTCATTAAGTCTCACATGCGAGGGGTGAAGTCGCGACAAGAAGATGGCGGGCCACTAGTTTACGAGAGGAAAGTATTGCTTTAATAGTGACCAAATATTTTTGGAATCAGTGGTGCTGTGTCAGTTTTTGACTTTTTAAATATTTGAAAATCGTTAACGAAAGGTTGATGGTGCAAGTTATTAGTATGAGGACTGATTTGAGAATTTTGCTATGTCAGCGCGAATGGTGCTGTATAAACAAAAATATTACATGTTTTTTGCTGATGGGCCACGAGACTTTCGCGTTGGACATCGTGACAAAAAATATAGGCTTTTAATTTCAAGACGAGGAATGATTATCTTCTAAAATTGTAAACGAACTTGTCTGCTTCAGTGGTTTGTGAGAAATTTTGAGAACCATTAAGAATGTAGACGAAAGATAAGATCATCCCATTAATGAGCACTATTTCCGTTGTTTTGTAAAGAAAACAGTGGGTGATTGTAATTGTATTCAAAGAAGGGTATGTTTCAAGTTTTGTTTATACTGGTGAAAATGACACGATAGTAAAGTGAACAGAGTTTGTTGTCCGCGAGAAGGTTCGCGAAGTCGGCGAGCTATTGTAGTTTAAGAGAGCAGGGTATTGCTTAGTGCCCGATAATATTTTTTTTATGTTGATGTGAATCGTCCTGTGTAGAATGTACTGTAATATAAGTATTTTTTATAGTACCCTGGGTGAGAGGTTTTTTTTTTTTACTCTGCGCAAACTGTGAACGGCAAGCCGCGACGACAAAACCCGCGGAGTAAAAAGAAAACTATTTTCGTTCGTGGCCTCAGCGCTCCTCTTCAAGGGAAAAACCCCTCTGGCACCCGGGCCGTATTGTTGTAGTTTTGTATTCGAACAGTTTGATGTCTGTCCAGCACAATTTCCTGTTTACGAGATTGGACTAGAGGAAGGCTTCATCAGAGTTTGCTATAAATTGTAGATCTTGGAAGAACTTGGACTTAGGTTAAAATCAACAGACTCATTTGCTGTGTCGAGGAAAGATAACTCTGAACATACCACAACCTCCCCGGAGGGGGGAGTACGCCCTGAAATTTTTGGTAGGGGTGTGCGGCCTGCTTCTTGAAACCGTTAACCTATTTCAGACCAAAATATGTGATTTTCCATACCCTATTTCAAACCTATCAAATTAGTACACAGGTCTAATACATGACTTCAGCTACCCAGGAATGGGTTCCATTTGCGCAAACATTTGTGGCATGAAAAGGGCTTCAAATTTCCCGATGTTAATGGGAAAAATAGTTTCGTCTAAAAGCCAAACCAAATTCCAGGCCAAAGGGCACAAAACATACCCTATTTTAGACCAAAATGGTCAAAATCTATACCCTATTTCAGACAAAATGAGATCAATTTCCGCCCGCGATTGTCAAGTCTTTGTCATGTCAATGATAGATACCGATTTGGCCGTTCCATTATACTCGAACAAATTAGGCTTATTAGGCCACTAGCTAATCGCTAATGAGTTGAGTTGTTTATCGTATGTTCAAAAAGCTAAAACATGTACGGACATGTTGATATAAGATAATAACAGCCTTAATTGCGGTTTCTTTCTAAAAGAAACAAAGACGTGCTTGTCTTCATATTGATAAGAAAAGAACTGAGATAAACGAAAATAGTTTTTAGAACTGACCTTATAGTCACGAAAGGCAACGTAGTTTAGGGTGGCCGTGAAGTAGAACAGAACTTCAAAGCAAGAGATGTTTGGCGTTAGCCGGGGTTATCAAATACAATACACCAAAGAAAAAAAGAAAAAAGCCAGCAAAGTTGCTACATCGCACAGGTAATCAATCTAGTCAATGCACGTGGCAAACATGTAGTGCCGGGGTTAGCGTGATAAATTCAAATGCAAAGTGTGTGCTCGTTCCATGTTCATATATTATATTTACATGTCTCTAGCTTAAGCCAGCTACCACCTGTAGTTTGTTTGTAATTCACGAAATTCAAGTTGTTTATTTCGCGTTACAACTTGTTAATATACAAATAACTAGTATACCTGATAGGTAGAAAATGCTGCCGGGGGAAAGGAATGCGCAGTATGCGCATAAGTAGAAGTTTGAATGGAAATAGAATTTATTTCTTCGGATGAACTATAACCACTGAACGCAACAAAACTTACCAAACAGCAAGATCAGCGAGCAGATTCAATATTACTCCTTCGGAAGCTTCTTCATTCACTGAGTGCACAGCACATGACGCTGGTTTACACATTACGCTGGTTTATTTCTATATGTTAATTGTGTAACCTAAGTCTCAAAATGTCGTTATCAGTTAAGTGAAGGTATACGCTCACTTTAATGATACTCCTTAGAAATCTGTTTCTTAGAGTTTTACAAAGAGCAATCAGCCCCATGTAAACAAGCTCTTCATAAAACATCTGCAACTCCTTATGGAGCACCCAACGAGTTAACGAACAACAAAAGCCGTTGCTTACATTCTCAACAAGCAAGGCCTTCTCGTTGATGTTTAATCTTATATTGACGATTTTTACGTTGCCGAGAGAAAAAAACACGAAAGAATATATTTTGATCGCATGACTCATTGAGTTGTTTGGAGCCAAAAATACTCGACCGTATATCTTTTGATCGCATTAAATTAGTGGCTTAATTGCATTCACGTTAGACTGCAAAACAGTCGTATTTTTCGCGTTACGATTCATACGCGCGCGGTCTTCGAATGAAAGGTCTGGAGCGAGTGTGAAAACGGAGAGTAGGACTGGGGAGAGACGCTGAAAAATACGACTGTCGGCTTTCCATACAACGAATTCGTTCGAATTTCCCGTTGCTCCAGGAACGGGAAATTCCCATTGGTTGAATTTTGACGCTACCTGTCAACAAAATGTTCATCGCACCTCATCAGAGATATTCGAAGCCGTGTCAATTTCACAGTAAAACGAGCTCTTCGTGGAATTTGCATAATTTACGACAACTGAAGTTTCAGCGGGTCTAAAATCGGTCTGTTCCGTTGTGGAACGCGTTCTGTTCCGGGAAGATCTGGCAGAAAATTGTCCTTGTCCTAGGAGCCTAATGTCAGAGAACGATGAGTTTAAGCTTCCTTTAATGGCTGCTGTTCGGGAAATAATAATGATGGCGTTACAATAGCTCTGTTGATACACGCGCGCACTTTTATGGAGATTTACCGGGGATATTTACTCCTTCGTTTCAATCTCAAAACCGTCCTCCTCTCAAGTTGCGGTGTCGTGATCAGTAGCGATGGTAAAAGTTTGATTGCTCTTATTTCATTTATCTTTTAAAATTTGCGAACACAGAGCGGGCACACGGCGAGCAAACTCTCAACGAAAAGATAGTTCCTTCTTCAAATTGAAGCGACAGATCGACTTTGATAACCTCGGTCAAAGGCTGCAACGTTTTTCCAATTCTTTGGGGCTCGGCAAGTATGTTTTCTGTGGATATCCATTTAGTTTTAAAATGTCCAAATATTAATTGCGATACAAATCTGCCATTGTCTGGCGCGCTCGCTAAGTGTACTCTTATTATTTTTCCCTCTTCGCGAGGCGGGTTTCTTCAGTGTTGTTTGATTCATCCGACCGATTTCTCTTCAAACAGAACATTTCCTTCATTTTACAGGCAATATAGAACCAAAATTAATCCTCAAGACTCTCGTTGACATCAACACTGAAGAGCGAACTTGGACAAACAAAAAATGTGGTTGGAGCTGTCAAGTATTTTTAACACCTCAGCGATATTATTTGAACCCCCGGTCAGAACGAATTCGTTGTATGGAATGCCGACAGTCGTTATTTTTCTCGCCTCACCCGCCCTGCGGGCGCGCGAGGCTTGCGCGCTTCGCGCGCGAGGATCACGCTTACGGCGCTTCGCGCCTTATTGAGCGGAAAAATAACGACTGTTTTGCAGTCTACATTCACGTCAACACCTTGACAACGAGTGTCGCTGTTGCCGCTACTGACTCGTACTCCAGGACGACCTTTTTGCACTGGCTCCAATGCAAAAGAATAATTATCTGCTACGTTAACTCCAACAGCCACTGGCGAAGTGTGCAGCTTTCGTTTAATAGAGCAGCCTGTGTTCGACCTCGTCGAACTTTCAGTTGTCGATTATTGATTATTATCGCGAACTCTCACGTTTCACCGCCTCCAGGTTTCTCTGTCAGTGCTCTTCTTTTGAAACCTTTCCCCACGGGGGTGAGACTCCCCAATAATTATTTTTTTTTTCTGTCTTCTTTTTGTCTTGAACGGGTTATATATTTTACGATTTTTTTGGTCTTAAACGGGGAATATATACGCAGGGTATGATTTTGACTTAAATGTCTTAGACGGGTAGCGCGTAGCAGCAAAAAACCGGAGCAACGAAATAACTCACCTCTGAGCCTAGCCGGTCGAGAAAGAGAGAGCACGTGGAACTGCGCATCTTACTTTGTTCCATTCGCGCATAGCCACAATTCCATGCGGTCTGAGCCTAGCTGTTGAGAAAGAGAGAGCACATGGAACTGCGCATCTTACTTTGTTCCATTCGCGCATAACCACAATTCCATGCGGTCTTAGAAATTTGGTTTCAAGGCCCTATATTGTAATTTTTTGCCGATTAGGTCTGCTGCCTTGTTCGTTCGCTTCAGGCTCACTTACAGCGGCAGCAAACATTGCGTTTCAAGTCTACCTGCGTCAGTCCCATTTGAATTGCCATGAAATTTCATGACGTCACCGGCTGCCATAGAAGAAGCACGCAAACCCATTCCCAGGTTCTTACGTAAACTTCCCGCTTGCCAGAGAGCCAGAGAGAGGAGGATCGGAAGAGAACGGGTTTGCCTTGGTTATTTGTCTTTTGGTTCCTATTAACGAATTATCTGTATGCATTTACAGTCCGTACTGCGCAATGTCGGCCCTACAATATTTTCAGTCTCAAACGAAGGAATGTAAATTCTATCCAAAATAAAAATTCATCATTATTAACGCCAGATAGAAGAACCTCGACGAAGTGTAACAAGTAAATCAACAAAATCAAAAAAAAAATGAAAACAAACCCTGAGGCTGCGCAATACTCTAATAAATACTCAATATAAATAATGTTTGATGCCGGAGAAAATGTATTTAAATTTCCCCGACACAGGCTTTACTTCGCGCAAATATTTGCTTTGAGCTACAAATTAAATTTTTTCAATAAAATAAACACATACTGTAATATAATTATACAGTGGATTGTGATATCATTTCTCTCATCACAAGAAACTAACTAATAACTAAGTAAATTTATTTTTGATGAACGAAAACTACTTAACCCCAAGTGCAGGCTTTATAATTGATACCCGAGTCATCATGACAGAACAAGAATGCTTCATAAGATAATTAACACCTAACACAGCACACGTGAGATAATGAAATAAATTTGTATGGATCTGGAGCGAGATGATTACAATCCAACAAGATCTAAAAACGTTTTTGAAACAGCAAAGCATCGTAGTGGGCCTTGTAAATAAGTCCATCTTCCCTTCGAATTGAAGCATATCGTAAATCTTCCATTGCGTTAGCGTGAACAACATAGACAAGTCGTTATTAAAACGTACATGTAAGATGCATGATATTTCCGAGAATCCACCTAATACTGAGTGACATCGCAGGGTCCCAATCCATTTCGTTAACTCAGCTTAATATTATTCGCTATGCGCATTCTCCGCGTAAAAACCGCAGTAGCCATTTGAGTACGCGTCGCGGACCTATTTTTTTAAATCAGGTCTGCCGAACTATGGAATTTTTACCATCCAGTTTGAAATCCTGTCATTCACTAGCTTACACAATTTAAATCCTACTTACATTCATTATATTCGTTAAAATTACCTACTTACCATCCCCCTGGCTGCATCCTCACTTAATAATATTAGTATTTTTCTAGTATTTAGTAGTATTTTCTATTTGTAAATTTTTTATATTACATATTTTTATAAAGGGAGTTAGGTGTCAAGTGGAATGAAAGTCCTGTTCCTCTCTCCCGCCACAATTTTTAATTCTAAATTATGACTTTTATTTAACTGTAAGATTATTTGTAAATTACTGTGGCAAACTCATTAAATTAAATTGAATTAAATTAAACTATGTACTTGAAAGTTTTACCCTTTCATTCCCTGGAAAAAAGAAATCTGACCGATTTCCCCTGCGTTAGTAGAATACAGTGGTATAGTTTTGACTGGTTAAGTTCATGGATCTTAATTAACCAAGGGAATTGCATGCTTTAGGGAGCAGTGCAGATTCATAGAATGTTTTTCTGTTTTGTGTAGATCTGTCCATGACTCTTGAGAACATTCCAGAAGAGCTGTCATCAGCAGGAGAGAACAATGGAGACTATCTTCAGATAGCAAAGAAAGGAGGACGTAAAGGTAATATATATTCATGGTAAAGTAACTCTGTTTCCTTGCAGTGATCTACTAAGAATGGACTAACGTGCTGGGACCAACCCACCCCTCAAATTCATCATCAAGTGGCCGCATAATTGTACATTGGGTAAAATGAAAGATGGCAGACAATGTAAGATTCTCAGACTATCTCAATGTTTGGATGCCACAGAAAACTGGTGATGACATACAGTACTGTGCAAAAGTAATGCAAACGTATTGACGAATTTTGGAGTTTTTCGGGGCTTTTCGGCGAAAATGAACGAAATTTCGCCTCAAACGGACGAAATTTCGGAAGCCTATTGTTTTAACTGCTGCGAAATTTCGTTTTGTTTTGCGAAAATTTCGAGTGAAAGTTCGCGGGACCTAGCGAAATTTCGTGCAAAATTTTGCTTCACAGTCAACGAAAATTCGTCTATACTTCGAATCGGTCTAATTTTCGCTCTTCTAAAGTACAATATAAGATAATAAACTTCTCTAATTTGATAGAGCGTAAGACAAAAAATAACAAGCGAGCGAAGGACAAAAAAAATTGTTGTTACTGTCCAAGAGTCACACTATAAAACTCTTGTCTCTACTGTATGTTCTGATCTAGCGAAAAACAAAATAAAAGAGTGAGTGAGAGACACGATATAAAGTTGCTTGTTGTAATAATAATTATTGCCGTCAATTTAAAACGTTTGCCGTCTATTTCGATCGAGCGAAAGACACGACAAAACAGTGTCTGTTGTTACCGTCCGAAGAGTCACATTAATACACTTCTCTAATTTTATCGAGCGAAAGACAAAACATAACGAGCGAGCGAAGCTAGCGAAGACACGATAAAACAATGTTTTTTGTTATCGAGCGAAAGACAAAACATAACGAGCAAGCGTAAGACACAATAAAACAATGTTTGTTGTTATCAAGCAAAAGACAAAACATAACGAGCAAGTGAAAGACACGATATAACAATGTTTGCTGTTATCGAGCGAAAGACAAAATCTTGTTAAAATCTTCGAGATACATGCTAAAAAAGTTGTCATTTGTGAGCGCGCGGCGAATTATAAAACAAGTTGTTTATTGTTTCTGCGAGATACGCTAAGACTGAAGTTGTCATTTGTGAGTGCGCGGCAAATGATCAAAATGTTGTTTATTGTTTTGCGAGATACATGCTAAAAAAGTTGTCATTTGTGAGCGCACGGCGAATGATAAAAATGTTGTTTATTGTTTCTGCAAGATACGCTAAGAAGTTGTCATTTGCGAACGCGCGGTGAATGATACACACTAAAAATCTTGTCATTCGTGAGCACGCGGCAAATGATTTTCGCTTGAAATTTCGCTTGCAACTGCGAAAATGCACAAAATTTCGCTTCCTCAAATTTTTGTTATCTGGGCAGGAGTTACATGTATTCACTGTAAAAACTGACTAGTTAATATAACCAATTAAAATGGTTGCCAAATGCATCTGAGAGAACCCATTTTTAACGAGTGAATGCTTTGCATGAACGAAGTTATAGCGTATAGCGGACAAATTTCACTCGCTCACTCGATCCCTCGGTCGATGGCCACTAGGTTGTAAACTTTAATGTATGCGTAGTACGGTAATTTATGCATTATCAGTAAACAAAATGGCGTCTGGCGCGGATCTCTTCTATTTTTCATACGGTATTTTCACTCCTACAATTACAATTAGACACCTTTTTGGAGTTCGAAATTGAAAGAAATAACCCTAAATAATACTCGACCGCCCAAAGAGGAGACATTTAGAATATTAAAAGTGAGTCACGTTTGAAGTTCTTCGATCGATTCAAGGCTGCAAGGCTGATCAAGGCTCAAGCTGTCGAAACTTAAACCAAGCTACGGACTTCAAGACTTAGGAAAACACTAAGTATGTTAAATGTTGTATCTTCTTTATACCAAGTGTATGAATAAAATCTAATATATCTGAATCATTCTATATTTTCTTTTGTACCACTATGGTATGGAATTCTATGATATTTTATTTTGTTTGCGTCTGAACTATAAAAACCCTTCAATGCTTTTTTTTCCAGCGTATATATTTAAAGCGAACTGATATTAGTACCTGTGTTTCTCATACTTGCGGGGGGGGGGGGGGGGGGGGGGAAACCTGCCTCCACTGGGATTCGATCTCGCGACCTTCGATACCTGAAAGATGATGCAAGATTCCTTTTTTGACTCACGGGGGGCACACGGGAGCGACGGGAGCGACAAGAGCCCTGGGTAAGTACTTTAAGTGGACACTTTAATAACCCTACTTAAAGTATCTACCAAGGACACCGAGTTGCTGTTGTCTTGAGCTGGAAGTGGCTTGATTTACTCACCAAATGACTGGTTTCAGTGGCTATGTTCATCTTTTCTATTCATGGATCTATTTAGACGCTCGACAGTGTTTTTTGCTCAATCTCCATATTTCCTTGGCCTCCGCGAATGGACTCGAATGGACTCTTTTAGTCAGCGCGATGGACGATGTTTATATCATACGCATGTAAGCTTATGTTATTTTAGTTGCATGAATGGTTGAAATAATTTTAAAATATTATTATCGGAACGAGGAAGCGTTGCGTGACGGAGGACAAAAACATAAGATTTACCTTTTATTTTCATAGTATCTCAATATGTTTTTTTTAATCGGAGAGCAAACCCATTTTTGATAATTTAACTGTAGCTAATTTTAGTCCAAGAATTGCAACTTCATAGATAACTGTAGTATTTTTCTGTCCAAGAGTTTCGTGTATGACAGAACTGAAGACGAATGAATGTTTACATATAAAATTAATTTTATATTGTGCGTGCGAAGCACAGACTACACAAACAAGATCAGAATGTTTTGAAATGATTGAAATATTTTATTTCACGAACAGCAACTTGCTTTCAAATAAAACTCAAACCAGTTCGAACATATTGGCCGAATATTTAAACGACGTCTAAAAAGTTAGTCAATGAGGTCTAAATAAACTTATATGCAGGTCAGTCTATTAAAGTCGCTAAATGTTTTTTTAGTCTGTGCAGAGGTCTATAACTAGTTATAGACCTCTGGTCTGTGTTTATATACACCTTCTAATTATAAACGGGGTTTACTGTACGGTTAATAGGCTTAATATAGTTAAGTTGGCCAGTCAGTTTGAAATCGTATTAGGCCATGGTTTTGTTAAACCCTGTGTAAACCTTGTTTTTAAAAATATTCGGCCCATAAAGTTGGCGATTATCGAATATCAGTGATTAAAGACTTTTCGTTTGAGTTTCCCTCCCGACCAACACTGATTTGGACGTGAATACGAAATACACCGGCTTGCGTGAATGCCGCACGGAATCTATTGTTCTGTTTCGAGAAATAAATCGTTTCCTCGAAATACCTATTCGAGTCAGACTCAAAACTCGAAACTCGATCGATTCTCAAAAACATCGAGGACGAGACTGTCGACTTACATTTACCCGGTTCTACATTTACCCGGTACTACTGCATATTTCTATGTTAATTAATTTATTTACTTTTCCATTCACGAGTTGGCACATAGTGCCTTTGATTATTAGTTACTTTTTGTTAATTTAACTAAAAAAAATGGGTTAAACAAAGTAGTTATTTTAACCCCAAAATAATCAGTTGTTTTAACCCTTTTAAGGTGGCCCGCGGTTATTAATTGGAGCGGAGGCTCCCTTTTTAAAAACTAATTTTCCGCATGAAAGCGTTAACCGATTTCTGTAATTTTTGGTAATCTAGACAACGAATCTTCACATTATAGAAGGCTTTTAATTTTAGGGCAATCGGAATAAACGATTAAGAGATACAAGCGTTATTAAAAGACCTTGTTTTTTAAGAAAACGCGAATATTTTCATAAAACGAAGATAGATTTTTTCTAATTACGTTCAATAAGTTCCAAGACTTCAAGGTTTACTGTGAGCAAGTTTCCACAAAAACGGCTGCACAGAAATTGCTACACAGTTCACTGCTTAATTTTCACTTCAAAATGATATGCTTGTGTATTTCTTCAGCTGTTGCAAGAACGCTAAAATAATTATTATATCGCACCTATCATTGGAAAGCTTAATGTTATCTAAAACTTTGCTGAATAATCGGAAAAGATCGGAAACTCCAAGGAAAAGCTATAAGCGAATGAAGAACAAGATGTTTATGTGCGTAATTTGTGAATTTAAAGATTTTCAAGTTTGTTCGACTTTTGAAAAAACTACCGATTTGTTTTCGCTTATTTCTAAGTATGATAAAATACAGCATATATACAAACGGCCTAACCTTGTTTCAGGCGTGTAGCGTCGATGAAGCTCAGAGAATTTGGCTCGTCAATTTAGCTGCTTCATGTCTTCCATTTTACAAATGCTAGGAAAACCCCTCGTGTTCCGTAAATTATTCAAACTTGCCGCGTTCTGGAATTTATTTGTCACTTGGGAATTACGGATCATCGAAAATTTCCTTGGAATGTCATTGATAGTTCATTATCATTTAAATTTTCGATGATCCGTAAAATTCCCAAGTGCAAAATAAATCCCACAACACGGCAAATTTGAATAATTTACGGAAGACGAGGGGTTTTCAAAGCATTGGTAAAATGGAGGACATGAAGTAGCTAACTTGACGACTTAATTCGCCGAGCTTCGTCGAGGCTACACGCCCAAAACTAGGCGAGGTCGTTTTTATATATGCTGGATTTTATCATGCTTAACAATTACGGAAAACAAATCGGTAGTTTTTTCACAAGTCGAACAAACGTGAATATTTTGAAATTCCCAAATTACGCACTATAGACATCTTGTTCTTCATTTGCTTATAACTTTTACTGGGAATTTCCGATCTTTTCCGATTATTCAGCAAAGGTTTAGGTGGTATCAAGCTTTCTAACAATAGGTGCGATCTTAGCATTATTGAAGCGTTCTTGCAACAGATGAAGCAAATACACAAGCATATTATTTTGAAGCTAAAATTCAGCAGTGAACTGTGCAGCAATTTCTATGCAGCCGATTTTGTGGAAACTTGCTCACAGTAAACATTGAAATCTTGGAACTTATTGAACGTAATTAGAAAAAAATCTATCTTCGTTTTATGAAAATATTCGCGATTTCGTAAAAACAAGGTTTTCTAATAGCGCTTGTATCTCTAAATCTTAAATTTCGTTTGCCCTAAAATTAAAAGCCTTCTCAAATTTAAAGATTCCTTATTTTGAATACCAAAAATTAGAGAAATCGGTTGACGCTTTCCTGCCAAAAAGTAGTTTTAAAAAAGGGAACCTCCGCTCCAATAAATAACCGCGGGCCACCTTAAAAAGTTGAAACAACAGTTTAAAATACATCACATTAACAAATAGTTTTAGTCATAACACTTTATTATGCTGCTGATGACTAGAACGATACTAATATAACGCCGTATTCCTCTCACTACATCCACATCTGTTTGACGGCGTGAAAGGCTTTGTGGGGCTTTCCTGCATAAAAAAAATGTTAAAAACTTAAGTAATTGCAATGCATAGGATATTAATATTGTTATAATAATTATTTAGTCACATTTTCATTTCTTTTGATTTCTTGTTGGCTTCCATTGTTAGTAGCGCTGAAAATGACATGCGTCAGTTACAGTAATGCACACGCGGCCCGAGTTTGTAATAAACGACTCAAATGTTTATTTCATGAAATACCGGGTCCTAAAGCTGAGTGACCAATCGTCAGTAATTTCCACTTTAAAAAGGGACGGGGCTGACTACGACTTTAGGGGTTAAAATACGATAAAAAGACAGAAGGAAAAGAGTCAACTTTCATTTACCAGCTGTTATGAGCCCAAGCAAGGCTGCCATTAAAGACAACCTCAGCTAGGAATTGTCAGTAGGCAAGCACAAGTCTTACCTTGACAATACAATGGCTCGTTTAGCTGACAGAAAGCAACCTTTCCTAATAACTGATCAACCGGTTACTATAAATCACAAGGGAACTGGGGTTTTGTTACCCTGGTCCCAGAGGTTTTCTTTCTTCTTTCTTCTTCTGAACTTGATCGAAGCGATCGGGCTCAAGTTCGATTGAGAAAGAAAAGAAAGAAAACCTCTGGGCCCAGGGTAGGGTTTTGTTTGAATGGAAATTACCTCCGAAATGCCAGACTGCTTATTTAAGAAACATACTCAATCTACAAACCTGCGTGCGTTGCCAGTGAACTGTTTCTTAATTTGACTCTTTCTGTGGTGACTGATCAGCTTTCTTATGTCACGCAACTCTTACGTTTTGCAAAGACGCATTAATATATAAATAGACAGTGCAATCCCCATTTCTCAAACCCTTGATTTCTCAAAAAAACCAATAACACGAACCAAAAGTCGTTTCCCTTGGATTTGTTTCACTGTAATTTTACCCCCGATACTGTATATATATATATTGGGCAACTGTCAGCCCAAACTCAATAATACAAATCTGACATACCAGAACACAATAACTTGGACATAAGTTTGACTCTGGTATTCCAGTGGAATTTGACTTAGAGTCTCCCACACGAAACAGCTAGATCTAATTTTGTCTTCATTAGGTCTAGCAAAGCCTTGTAGACATTTTCTGGACCTTTTCAAGACAAAATAAATGTCTAGCGAGTCTTGCAAAAGTCTTGAAAGACATTTCGGCGTTCGGATGGCTTGCTTGTCTTGAGAATGTCTTGAAGGTTTGTCTAGATAAGACCTTGCCTAGATCTTTTCACTAGACAATTCCATCAAAGCGATTGATCAGATTTAGAGTTTCTCAGATATGAATGACGATCGATGAATGTCTAGAAAATGTCTTGAAGGTTTGTCTAGCTAAGGCATAAGATAGATCTTTTCACCAAAAACGCAGTCTAATGTTACAAAAATGCAAACGCAAGATGATTATCAGACGTGCGTGTCCAGTGTGATAATTGTTAGTTAAATACGTAGTTAAACTTATATTTGGGCCAGCTTCTTCTTCTTTCGGGGGCTATAAAATCATATCAATAATTGAAATAAAAGATCTGCGTTTAATGAAATAAAAAATCCAAGGGATAAGTTTAGTATTCCATAAATTTTAATTCATAAATCAGACGAGTATATTTAGCGCTTGTAGCGCGAACTTACCGTTCATTGCTTTTTCAGCTAGTTTCTTGGTTCATTATTATATCAGCAGCCTTAGTAATATTTTGATTCAACTACGGTTTTTCCTTCTTTCGTAAATGGCCATTACCGTAGTCATTTTGGGGGGTGGAAACTCCAAGACCAAATTAATCCTGCAAATTGCACCACAAAGTCTGCAAAGTCTGCCGCTTCACGCTTTAAAAATTTATTGCAGTGGCCAGCACCGCAAAGATCTCCTCTGGCTTTTAGTTTTGTTATTTTCCACTCAGAGAAAATTAAACCATTTTGTTGTGCGAATGTGTCGATACCATGAATATGTTCTTTCAAAGAGACCAATAAAGCGCCATTTCGTGACAACACATGCTGGAATTTGATCCTTGAGACACACGATACATTTAATTTAATTGGTCATTTTTGAAAAACTTGTTCAGTTTTTGAACAATAAGCTCAACCGTTTCTTTCAAAGCGGGAATATCTCAGTAGCTCTCAATGTTTCTTCATGTGTGAGTATGGGAAAAGATCAACTCCTTCGGCTCTGCTGGAAACGATTATTTACGTAAACAATGTAATTAGCCAAGTTGATAATTTCGGTCTGTGGAATGCATAGCGGCGCCGTGTTTGTCTTCAAATGTTAAATGTTCTTCAAGCTAGCAG
Organism: Desmophyllum pertusum; assembly: GCA_029204205.1. Taxonomy (NCBI): domain Eukaryota; kingdom Metazoa; phylum Cnidaria; class Anthozoa; order Scleractinia; family Caryophylliidae; genus Desmophyllum; species Desmophyllum pertusum. The sequence continues at coordinate 1,154,328 of MU826834.1, read as the reverse complement.
TTGTAAAATGAAGTGATTTTAACAGCACTTTGAAATGGAACAAGCCTAGGATCGACCGAGGTGAGCACCTTACAGTATATGTATATCAATTGAATAGGAGTCGCTGTTACGAGTGAAGACCCCGATCGGAACACGGAACATCGCGTCATTATAATCATGTTCTACATAGAAAGTTTGTGTTTCCCTTTGAACTTTCTATCTCGGTTTTTGAAGATTCATTCACTTGCATGTATAAATAATGTTCTCAAATATATTTTACAATTCAGTCGATTATACCGCAACACGCTACCCGTGACTAGCTATAATCAATGTTGCAATTTTGATTTACTGAAACTTTGGTCTGTATTTGTAGTAAAACAAATTAATAAAGGGTTGTTGTGTTAGCATTGAATTTTTTATTTCATTGCTTGAATTTGAATATGTGTTGATTGAAAAGTCTAGTATTTGTCTTACGTGCTAGACAATTTAAAGACAGTTAGACCTTTTCTAGACATTTTCAAGACTTTTGTACTAACGCAAACCGTTCACAAAGGAATGTCTTGAGAAAGTCTATATTTAAGCTAAGAATGTCTAGCTGTCACAAAGTCTAAAAATGTCTTGCATTTTAGCTCAAAATTCAGACCTTTCCAAGACTTTTCTTTGAAAAAAGCCGCCAGACATAAAATAGACCTTTTCAAGACTTTACAAAAGATCTAATCAAGACATTTTTTAGATCTACTTGTTTCGTGTGGGCTTGCTAATCAATAATTCATAAATACACAACCATACTTAAAAGGATATAATTCACCCAATGTGGGGGAGTTTGATCAGATTTGAAACGCAAGTGCAAGCAAAACAATCAAAATGTTTTCATCCTTTGTGCTTCTCGGTTTACATGTATATGGACACTTGCACTTGTGTACCAAGTAAAAACAAGACTTTAGATGTGAAGGTGCATGTAGGCTTCTTAGTACGAATATTAGCTACAGTTCATAAGTACATGTATGTGTAATAATAATAATAATAATAAATTATGTAACAGAGGTATAATGAATGTTTTGTGTTTATAGACTGATTCAGATAAAATTGGACTTTATTCATACAATACCCTATAGCAGAAAAATTCATCAGAGAAATTTGAAATCATTAGTTATAAAGTAACACATTTGCGGAAACTATGAACAAACTTAAGGTCTACACAATAAGCTACAATATAAACAGGCAAAAAGGTTCTGTGCAGCCAAAATACACTTTACATGTTTTCAGCCATTAAATACACTTTATTTGTTTTTGGTTCAAAGCTATAGATCGATCGATTGAATTGTACTGCAGAATATGACAAATTAGTACATAACAACATGTGGACCACTGAGGAAATAATTGTCAAGTTAATTTATTCAATTTGAAGACAAAAGGATTAAGTTATTTATCCAGTTATTACTGCCTATAAATTAATTTGATATTAATTCAGTATCAATGGTATTGTTATTCCGAATAGCAACATCCGTGGACCTAACCTTTTAACTTAACCATTATGTGCTTCGAACAACGTTTAAATATTTCTGTTGTGCTTTCCAAACATCATGTTGTGTGCTCCATAAGTTGATAATCGTATGCTAAGTGCGGACCAGTAAATTATTGTAATCAATGTTGAAAATTTCAGGTGAACACTTTGCTAATAGCTTGCCATTATTATTAGATCTGTTGACCATAGAACCTCGCACACCTGCCCCTGAACCAGTCAAATATGACAAGACAGATGGACAGTGGTACACTCATGATGGAGTGGATGTCAAGGACACACAAAAAAGAAAAGGTATAAAATGGAAATGCTGTTATTGTGTAATTTATCTCATTCAACTGCAATTATTGTCTTGTTCTCATGTACATGTATGACCAACCATACAATGAAAAATTTGTCATTCCAGTGTTAATACTAACTAATGCAGAAGCTCTACCCTTTTAAGTATATATTGTTATTAATCGTAGTACATGTACTGTCTAACATCAACTGAGCAAGCTGCAATGATATGAGCATGCAGGAACAGGACAAGCTGTGCTGTGAAGTGTCCAATACCGTGTTCACACTAAGCCAAAACATGTTTAGAATATAAACATGTTTAAAAGAAACTTGTTCCAGCTAAACATGTTTGTAATTGTGTTGTTGACATACATGCATAAGGTGTCCGTTTCAAACATGCTTCGTGCCTTGTTCTATAATTTATGCGTGTTTACAGTACTCGCATCAAATCTTTATAATTACACTTAAACCGGCAAATGGAGCTTGAACTTGCTACATTCATCCTGTGGTTTAATCCCACTTGTCGAGCCCTTAATTCTGCTGGCACTTGCTTACTTCCGCTTTCGGCCTTCGTGTTTAACATGTTTCGTCTGGCTTAGAACGAAACTACCTTGTGAGGAACAAAGTAACATGCTTCGATCATGATTCGCACAATGCACAGCGAAACTTGTTTCATTTGTGATCAGACTTAGGGAGCATCTCCAAATTAATATCGGAAATTTTGGCTTCCGATGTCAATATCGGCTTGTTCCGATTCCGATATCCTTAAGCGTGCAACTCAAGAATTTCCGATGTCAAGTTTCTGAATTCGATCAAATCGGAGATCAATCGGAACGTTCAAATCGTGTCAATCGGATAATTGAAAGAACGTGATGTTCCAGTGATTGACAGAAATATTTCAAACGTGCCAAATTATATCTTCGTTATCAGAAGTACAGAACGCGACTGTTTTTATATTAATTAAAGTCCATGTCTCCACTTCAACATCTACATAGCCTACATCTATACACAACAATTAATTGTGTTAAGTTTACATGGCCCTTCTTAGGCAAGAAACTACCGTAACTATCTTTTCCATTATCAGACATAAATTTTTGCGGACTCACAGGTGGATGAAATTGATTACGTCGGTTGCCGATGGAGACCATGCAATCTTTGAACGTTTCATTCTTCGTTAGTTGTTACTGAAATTAAGCGGCCAAAAACACTACAATCTTCATCAAGTCTACAGCACAGCAACACATTTTAATACAATAAATTGTAGTCTGCATGTTCAATTTTTGACTAAGTAAGGCGATGACAGGCAGACTGCGGCGCCAAATGTTTATTTTGCGATGTCTCGATCATTACAAGACACTGAATGTTTACCTTTTATTTTTCATGGCGTTTCATTGGGATTTTTAGCAGAGCAAAGCTATTTTGGTCCAAGAATTGTAACTTTGTATATTACTTACATCACTTTCTCTTTTTCAGAGTTTCGTGTATGATGCAAACCGACAGCGGCTTGTTGTTTATTCTTGCGGTTTCATCTCGCCTCTGATTGGTAGACATTGAAACAAGCGTTCACGGCTTGTTAGTGCTATTTTGTTCGGCAAAACATCGGATTGAACCCTTAGCTTGGACTATTAGAAATTATAAGTGTGTCTTTCATTTTATAGGCTCGATTTTAGCCGCTCTCACGACTTTCATTTGCATGCCGTGCGAATCCGGTGAAAATCAAACTCTGTGTGAGTCTTGTGATTGAATTACACTTTGCACTGACCATTTGAAATTATATGGTAAGTGTAAAATAAATAAATGAATGAAAAGAAATCGCGAACGAATGATAGCTGAATTTCCACGAAATCCCTTTTTTCCTATTTTCACGCAACATTGAACACACAAATAGCATGATGGCGTGATAGCAAATCCTAGGCGTTACTTTTATGTTTCACCATGAATTTCCCACCATCGGAATGATTCACTCACGTCAATTTCACGGCGTGAAATATACATTTGTACTTTGAACTCTTTCTTGTATTTCACGGAAGCACATTCAAGCAAAGGTTGAAAGCAGATGCATGAAGCGATAAGGTATTATTAAAGTTGAATTTCTTTTTATGTACAGTACTTACGTCAATTGCTGGGCACAAAATTTTATGACCGAACGGTATTTGTTTAATTGAAACAAATTCAGAGAAAGGTTGCTTTCGTGAGATCATTTGTTTTCTGTCTCTTATCAGTTGTGGTAGATGCAGTTTAAAACAAGGTGTCAGCTTTCCATTTTAATGCATCGGATCGGATGCTTCCGATAGTATCGGAAGACTATCGGAAGTCGGTCACTTCAATTTCCGATATCGCCAAAGAAACATCCGATTTTAATCGGCATTATCTCACAAATATTCCGATATCATTTCCGAAGCATCGGCAATTCTGTCTTCCGATATTTGGAGATGCTCCCTTATAAACATGTTTTGGCTTAGTGTAAATTAAATGCAGTACAAGATTTTTGTACATGTACAACCTGATCATGTCCTACTAACACTTTTGTTTGTTTTATTCTGTTGTGAGTTAATTAAATCTTGAGATTTTATAAAGGAATGGAAACAAGAAATAGTTTATACTAACTCAAGGCAGTGTAACAAAACAACTCAAATCAACATTATATATATTAAATACTTTGAATAAGCGTCTTAATATAAAATGAGAAGAATTCAAATCTCCATGAATCACGTTGTACTATGAGAAGTGAAGAAGTGATATCTTTGGTGTACTATAGTCATTGTTATGTTTGATGAAAATTAATAAATTTCTTCTTCTTTAGAAATGGTAACAGTTGCAAGTAGTCCTCGCCCAGCAAACCTAGACAGTTCAATGGACGTTGAGACAGACACAGATTACCTTAAGACTGCAAAGAAAGGCGGAGGACATAAAGGTTAGGCTAAAAATAACAATGATAATAAAAAAATAACATTAACTATAGGCCATAAACGTCTTGTTATTAGCCTTGTTCAGTATTGTGCAAATCAAATGTAATTAGTAGCACTGGAGTCTTACTTGCTTCACGTCTGAGAGTGGAATCTGCAATAATTGAAGCTGAAAAATGTGATTGCAATGATGCAACAAAATAATAACAGAGATCCCTGTATTGTCGGCTGGTATGTTGTTTGTTAACAAGCCATACTCGTCTTAGTTACAGTATCTAGATCACTAACAGTACTGTTCTATGGCAGATTTGTTGACAGTAGATCCCCACACACCCACTCCTGAACCAGTCAAATATGACAAGACAGATGGACAGTGGTACACTCATGATGGAGTGGATGTTAAGGACACACAACAAAGAAAAGGTGAGTTTAAGGGGGCTTGAAGTATTTTTTAGCATTGGGGCTTTTGTAAACAAAAAAAATTTAATATATGACCTTAAGTTTTATTTTTCACTGGTTCCAAGCAACAGATGTTACCATAGCAATGATAATAGAATCCCATTGTCTTTGAAGGCTGATTTCTCCAAATTTATAGAAACTTTACATTATACAGTGTATTACAGTTCGATGTACAGTGAAACTACAATTTCAATCGTTAGAAAGAAATCACTAGAAAACCGATTGAAAATATACATTTTAAATAAGTTGATATTGTACAAATCAGGAAATAGCTTTTAATTATCATATACCTCTTTCTCTGATGTGGTCTCTGTTATTTGAACGCTTTGATCACTCTATTAACTGTAACTACTGATTGCATTATTAGAATTTTGTACTTAAGATCAGAAAATGGAAATTAAGTAATGAATGATGGCTAATCATTTACACTCCCTCTCTTTGGAAGTTTGATTGTTATCAATAATTGATCTGGGTTCACCTCCCCAAGCTTTGTTTTTTCAGTTGTTTGAGTTATGCTATGGCCATTATGTTTTGTTCCATATTTCTGGTCGATTCAAGCCAACAAAGTGCTGACCTTCCCATTTATAGGCTCGCTCTGTGTTTAAACTAATATGCGAAGTACTAATCATTACAATTTTGTCTTTTCCAGAAATGGTAACAGTGTCAGCTAGTCCACACCCATCAAGCACAGCCTGTTCTAAAAATATGGAGATGGAAACTGATTATCTCAAGACTGCCAAGAGAGGTGGAGGACACAAAGGTTAGCATCTGAATCCCAGCCATTAATGAAAACAGTTGTGTAACAAAGAGTTGATAAAATAATTTAAAAAATTCTACCAGACTGTATATAGTTCCTTCATTATGATAGGTTGACTGGCAATTTCTTTATAGTATCAGAGCTATTTACAGATTCTTTGGTTTCAGTGTCTTGTTTGGTATCAAATGTTTTGAAGCGTTATTTTGCATTCTAAAGATAAATGAATAATAATTATTGCAGTTGACATTATCTATATTACTGCTGCAGTAGATGTAAGGTTCACAGGTCAAATTTTGCAGAAATTGCAAATTTGAAGGTGCATAAACATGATAAAGGATAATATTATTGTGCTTCAAGCTTTCTACCAAAGGAAACATTTCAAATCTTCTATTTCCTTTTAGAGATATTTAGGAATTTCCTTTTTGGATGACAAGAAACATGATTATTGAAAGGCATAGGAAATGAGCATTATATGGACCACATACAACTGTAGGAATATTATGCGATAGCTATCCAAATTATGATAATTGATCATTTTCAACTTTTGGTGTGACATGAAGAGTCACCAACTGATTTCAGTGGCACATTTCTTTTGTATTGCTATTGTTTACATTTTTTTGCTGTTGCACTGACAGTGTATAAACTGAGAAAGATATTACACACTGGTCGGATGCTCTACCACTGAGCTTCAGGAGACTCGTGGGAGCTTAATAGGCCATATACAGTAACTAGGTTCAAATGTGACAAACATCCCGCATACTGCTAGGATGAGATTTGTTGATGAGTAAGAATGTGTAGAAAGAAATGATGGTACAGTAGAACCCCGCTAACTCGAACTCAGTTAACTCGAACTCCCTGCTATCTCGAACTCAAACCCATTCCCCTTGCCCTTGTTTTTCAGTCATTTACTATCGGCTAACTCAAACCCCTGCTATCTCAAACTATTTTCTGTTTTCCTTGGGAGTTCGAGTTTAATAGTGGGCTTCTACTGTATATTTTAAGCTTGGTAGAAATTAGAAAGATATTATTACAAAACTTTACGGACATAAATATTTAATCTACTTTGCAAATCTAAATTGTGATGTTTCTCTGTAACAAAAATCAAATAACATTTTTTAATCATTTTTCTCGATACTTTTCCTTTTCATAATGTTGAATAGCTTTATTCACCCATTTGGTCGAAGAGGTGCTCATAACTACAATATAATTCACAATTTGAAAGCTTAAAAAATGAATTATCATGGAGTACTGAGCAATCAAACACACCCTTCAGTGACAGTTGCTCCTAATTTGTTGATAGTGTTTTGTTTGTGAACTGATTCTAACACAGCTTTTCCATTTTAGATCTGTTGATACTAGAACCTAACACCCCAAGGCATGAACCAGTCAAATATGACAAGACAGACGGGCAGTGGTACACTCATGATGGAGTGGATGTTCAGGACACACAGCAAAGAAAAGGTGAGAGCATTATTGTGGTCGCTTCAGATTAAAGCTGACTGTACATAAATGTAAGTCAGACTTTTATTTATTTGCTTGTGTTGCTTAACATCTGTTTCTTCATTAGAAATGGTGACAGTTTCAAAAAGTCCACGTCCCTCGAACTTGGACACTTCAGTGAACATCGAGACAGATACAGACTACCTCAAGATTGCAAAAAAAGGTGGTGGGCATAAAGGTAGGATTGAATTATTTTGATGGCTATATGCTATAATAAGAAGAAAAAAGTTATATCCCAAATACAACAATTTTTTTTTTGGATTAAGAGCATGTAGCATAGTAACAGACATATCATAGTAAACATTTTGGAAACATCCAAAGAGAATACAGTACAATCATGTAGTTTACAAAATAATGTAAACTTCTGTCAAAATAATGTAAACATTGTCTGTCAATACCGGGAGCCCCTAAGTTAATGCACTATATTCACTTAAAAAATTTAAAAAATAATAATAATTTCATCAAACTACAATGTAGTGCTTTATCCAATTAATATTTATTAATTATCTTTCAATGTCATATATATAGGCATATTACATTGTCTAAAGCAAATTTGACAATTTTTTATCCAGTACAGTACACTGTACAATTATTGTGAATAAAATTTAATGACTGTTTTAAAAAAGCTTGTAATAAATTTTATTGTTGACTGTTTCAGATCTGTTAACAGTTGAGGCACACACTCCATCCCAGAACCACAGAGATACCACAAGAATGGAGGAGACTGGTACAATCAAAATAATACAGAAGTAACAGGCATGTTACTATTCCACTTGTTGTGCTCCCAACGACTTCATTTTGTACTCCACAAGATTATGTTTATGTGAATTTTCATTTGGTTCAGGAGCAAGTTACATGTACCTGTCCATGATATTACAGCAAGGAGCCCAAAAGTGTGACCACTTTTAATTAATTCACATGCTTTCGTGCATGCATACTATCCAATCAGGAGCCAAGGATAGCTATCTTCAGTCCTGATTGGATAGTTTGCAGGCACAGAAGAAAGTGAATTAATTAAAAGTGGTCACACCTTTGGGCTCCTTGTTGTAATGGCACCATTTGCTCCTCGTACATGTACATGTACTTTGGATTAATAATGTATGTTGATTTGCCTGTTTAGGATCCTCAGTTTCACCCAGTCCAAGTAAAAGTAATAGTAGTGACACTGATTACTTAATGTTGGCCAGGAAGGGTGGTGGACACAGTGGTACGTGATTAATTATTGCTAACTGCTCTTAACCCTTTTATAAGAAATTCATGTAGACAAGGTCACGTGGATAAAGAACTTGATCATCTCAGAAAAAAAATAAAATATATATCTGTACTTATTGCATCTTTCAATAATATGAGGGGTGACGAATGATCTTTCAAAAAATATGGGTCTCGCAAAATTTGAGTCAAATTTTAAATGTTCTCGCAGTCGTGATTATTCACGAAGCTGTGGTGGAGTGTTGATTCTCAGTCTTGCAATTTAAAAAAGTCAAACGTCTTGAGCTCACAGAGAAAATTGCTAGTCTCACCATCTCGCCACCCCTAACATGCGAACTTAAAAACACAACTAAAAGTTGAAAAAGTTACACTACCATCAATCATCTTAGCTGAAGTCTCTGGAATTTTTTAAAATTAACCTTGGTACAGAAAATGGTAATTAAAGAACATGAGGCACAATGTGTAAATAAAGTATATAGGTACCATTGAATTGTCCAGGTTCAAGTGCTAGCCGGAGTTGTTGTGTTGCGTTCCTAGGCAACAACTGTTAATCTCTCTACCCAGGAGTATAAATGGGTACTGGTGATTATGACAACCAGACATAATGCTCGGAGGTGACCTGCTATGGACTAGCATCACATCCAGGGGTAGAATTACTTCTAGTTGCTTCATGCTAAAGAACCGGGATAAACTCTGGTGGTGTGGGCCAGTTTGGTTTGAGCTTACCTTAACCTTTATTGCTGGTTGCATCTAAGCATGAACACAGTGTGAAAACATGACCCAACTGGGTATCAAATACGACATGATTGGCCACTTAACTTTTAAAGTTTAAAGGTATGGTACATTATATAGACATTGTAGAAGAAAATTCATGTTCAAAGTGAGTTGATTGTCAAATATGATTACTTCATACCAGATCTGTTGACAGTAGACCCCCACACACCCACCCCTGAACCAGTGAAATATGACAAGACAGATGGACAGTGGTACACTCATGATGGAGTGGATGTTAAGGATACGCAACAAAGAAAAGGTTGGTTTGAAAATTATGTACACAAAGTGCATACCACATCTAGCTTGCTGTTTTGGAATCATTCATATTTCATGACCCTGGTAGGACTTGACTGTTTGCAATCAGTGATGTTTTCATGGTTCTTATATGAAGTACTTGCAGGACTCGTGGTGGTCACATAACGTACTTGCAGGACTCTGTTTGCAGTCATTGCATGTACATGTTGGACTCCCTTTGCAGTCAGTGATATTTTATGGTTGTTATACATGAGTGATATTTCATGAGCTTTACATGCATTGTAAGATGCATGCAGGATTGTAGTCAGTGATGCAGTTTGCAGTGGTCTTGTTATATTTAGGAAGCAGACAGTCTCTTATCTTAATCAATGCTTCTCAGTACAGTAACTGCTCATGTAGCTCTCACTCCAGCTCAGAAGTTGTTGAAAATGCTGTATTTGTTTTCTAGATGCACCTCCTCAGAGTCCTCGTAAAAACATGAGAGATTCGAAAATAGGCATCAACACTAATACAGAATACCTTAAAATTGCTAGAAAAGGTGGAGGGCATAAAGGTACTAATAATAACGCAATAATATAATAATAATATTAACTAGTAATAACAATAAAATTAGCAATGAAATTAACAGTAATACAGATAAATAATAATTATTAATTAATTTATACTAATACTAATACTAATGCAGCACTTGAGCATCACACCAACACCAGGCTTTTAATTAACTTTCATTATAACTACTTGTTATTAATGATAAGTTCCTTCTTAACTGCATTGCATTTTGGGTTTACTGGAGATGATTTTTGCTTGTATTATAATTATTGTAAGTAGTTGTTGATTGTCAATAAATGCACTGTAACTGCAACAAATTTCACATTTTGTGAAATTTGACACTCTTCAGATTAGCTCCTGGGCTTGTTGTAAAATGATATAATTAGTGGGGTGGATATGAAAAGTTCACAGAGATCAAAGCAGGCTCACTTTTTCCTTCTACCACCCAATCTACTTGCCGTCTCATTATCATGTGAGCCTTGTCGCAGGCTAATGTTCATGATGTAATATACTCTTTATCCCAGTGAGGTTAATTTTTAAATCCCAGAAGTGATACATGTAGCATTTGATTTTTTTCTCATAATAATTCAATGTTGGTACAGTCATAAGCTAGCATACAGATCATACTGGGTCTTTCTTGTATTCCAAATATTATGATGCAAGTTTGATACCTCAAATTTTCTGGAGCTAAAATAAACAGAGTTAGATGTAGTTATATGCTTAAACTCCATTGTGAGTTTCTGGGAAACATCGTCAGAGAACAACATGGAGACAAGAAAGGAGAATTTGTATTGGTAATTTGGACATTGGCCTTTGGGTAGGTGTCAAAGGGCTTAAACAGGAGATAGTTATAGTGATGATTGTGCATTTGCTAATTACACTGTATTAGAAACCTCCTGACTGTTGAACTGTGAGTATTGGTAGCTGGGCATCTGTGGTAATGTGTCCAAATGGATATTCTTGTGACAGATCTGTTGACAATGGAGGCCCACACACCATCTCCTGAACCACAGAGATATCAAAAGAAGGGAGGGGACTGGTATAATCAAGACAACCTTGATGGAAGTAAAACGCGGGATAGAAAAGGTAATACAAGTAAACTGTTTAATAAGTGGCAATGTGAGCATTATGTTAAATAAAGGTACTGTAAACCTTGTGATCAATCTTGTTGCATGGAATTCCCCACAAATGCTAATTTTTAGAGTTACTTACTTAGGCCTCTTTACACCATGTGGCGCATAAGGCCCCAGGGGTTTCTGTAATCATTTGGGTTTTTACGGGGTGGGGTGATTGCCCCACGCCCAACCCCCAACCTGGAGGGCCAGGGGCTGTTCATTGTCAGGCCTTTCTCCCTTGACCAATCTGGCATGGTTGCACCTACCAGGCATAGCTCTTGGGATCATTGAGACACGCAAGCTTCACCACCACGACAAGGTGACATGCTGAGAGTACCAATACATTAAAAGAAATCTGTAAAATAATAGACAAGTTTCATATAATTCTTGGATTGAACTGGACCTCTTTTCAAACTACATGTAGTTCCAGTTCAAGACCAAGAATGTGAAAATGTAGTATATAGATGTTATTGAACTAGCTTGTTCGGTCCTGTATTGGGAAAATATTGGTCTCGTTCTTTTTTTTGCAAGTTTATGGACCGAGCCGAAGGCGAGGTCCATAAACTTGCAAAAAAAGAACGAGACCAATATTTCCCAATACGGACCGAACAAGCTAGTTCAATAAAGTTTTTATTATAATGGCTTTTTAAAAAAATTGATAAATTAATGCAAGCATTCTCGGCTAATGCGCGCACGCCAAAGCTAAGCACATTCTTGCATTTTTCAGGTCACTGCGAAAAGTTTAACCAAAATTGTCCGCCAGACATGAGGAAAAATGTTTCTACTTATAGAAAACAGTTTTCTTCTGTTCAATGTTTCATAAAAGGAATTTGGCGAAATGAGTTCGTGAGCGGTCCATCTTTGCGGTCCGTATTGCAAAATTCGGACCGCTCAGGGAACCAATCAGAATGCTCCTTTTCATCGCGGACCAGTTTGCCATATAATAAATCCTTTTATGAAGTACCGCCTTAGTTTGTGATTATAGAAAATAAATAAATCATTTAAATTGTCATTATGCACTCAATAGACCCTTTTTAAAAATGGCTACCAATTTAAAATTCTTTTGTATGCATTTAAATTAGCCTGACTAACCTCGTTCTAGAATAAAAATTATTTTGAATTATCAACTCAAAAACGAGGTTAGTCAGGCTAATGTAAATGCATACAAAAGAATTTTAAATTGGCAGCCATTTTTAAAAAGGGTCTATAGCTAACTGGTTATGACTTGTTGGTTCACGTAGTTGGTATCTATTGTTTGGTTTCTTGACAAAACAAACTAACCAATAAAAGCATTTTATATTATGTATACGAGTTTAGTCGGTCCTAATTACAACAAAAAGTACATTATATATTGTAGGATGACCTTTTCTGAATGAATCTTGCAATCATGTCTTGTTATCCTAAGAAGTCATGATAATTATGGTGTACATGTATTTTTATACGGTACGCTCCCACTATCTTAAACACTGTAGCGAAACAAGACATTCGTTGAGGTGCATGTAGCGGGGGTTTGAGATTACCTGTTGTTAATTGGATCATCTACAGTAAGCAAATCAAAGTGGGTTTGTTCATGCTCTTTTTACATTGTTCAGGTTCTCGTCATCACAATGGCGACTCCACAGTACAAATCAGCACTGAAACTGATTATCTTAAAAAGGCACGGAAAGGAGGGGGACACAGAGGTAACAGTTCAATGAAGTCATTTGATAGTTTAGCAATGTTTTGTTGAGGTGACATATTTTTGTTGGTAATCCAAACATGTAATTGCCAATCTCATGACAATTATGCAGTTGTTTTGGCTCACAGGCTAATTATAATTATAAGGGTTTTTTTTATCTTGTAGTGGAAAACTTGTAAAGCTATCAAAATGTATCAATTGAAATTGTAAATAGAAACAGTGCATGTACTTCTACCTGTAGGGCTGTGTTTTTGTTTAAAGTTGCTTTAATTTAGTTTGAAACTGGGTAGAAGTTCAAACTAGATTGAGAATTTTCGTTAATAAATTAGTCAGTACTAAAGGTGTTTTATTTGACAGACCTTCTCACAATTGAACATCATAAACCCAGCCCCAGGCCCAAGAAACAAGAGAGCAAGTTAGGAGACTGGTACTACCAAGATGGAACTGTTGTTAAAGATACCCTCCACAGGAAAGGTTTGAAAACACTTTGTCATTTTTTTATTGTTGTTAAACTCTATTGGGTTGAAGATCATTTTGTTAACTTGGGACCAATCCATGTTTTCATCCCAAACTGTTCATGTAGGAAAATCTGGATTAACGAAAATTGAAGTAGGGATAAGGGCCACTGAAAAAACTGTTAAACAGTTAGATTTTATTCAAACAGGTGCAAAATATTGACTACAATGCCGCTAGATTTGACACGTTTGGTGCCAGTGTAACGTTTATGCACTGTACAATCATTGTTTGGTATATGCATAACCCCGGTTTGTATATAACATCAAATGTAAAAGACGATGATGACATTAGTAGAATACATTCGGTTTTTAATAATTTTATAATATATTTTTTTAGCATTTACAGTCTCTCACAAAATACTTAACATATAAAAGAACTATTTGCTAGCTTTTTGGTGGGAATATTAAAGATTTAGAAAACTCCCTTTTGTTTTTCAGAATCTCCCTCTAGTAGCCCAAGAAAATCAATTGCTGATGGTTCACCAACGAAAGCCGGTACAGAATACTTGAAAATGGCTAGGAAAGGGGGTGGACATAAAGGTATGGCGCTGCTGATGTTGTGAACTGTAGCCAAAGGGAAGTGCAGAGATGCCCAGGGGCCCCCAGGAAGAGATAACAGAACATGTTACAAAACAGCTCCTATGGATGGAAGTTGTGTTTCAGCAATAAGTGCAAATAAAATGAACTTGAACTTGAACTTGCAACAGAATTATAGACACAGAAACATTTTGCAATGTTTTTTTTTTCTTTTAAAGGAAATAGAAAACATTTTGTTTTTGTTTCTATAGAGGTAAATGAAACAATCGTGAAAGTTTGGGAGAAACTAAATTGTACGAGCTCGTAAGGTACATGCACTTCCTTTATGACAGATGATGAGATCAGCTACATGTACATGTACTGCCTTTAAGACAGATCAGCTACATGTACATGTACTGCCTTGTTCACACAGGAGAGTTAAACAAAGTCGTAGAGAGAAGGTTTATATTGGCTAAAATCAAATGAGTGTGTTGATTGAATGAAACCTTTCAGTCCCAAAATTATGACTTTTTCTTTCTGATTGCTATAAATATATTTTCTGCGAATTTTGTGGTACATGTACATCAAGATTACAATAACTCTTAGTTACTGTAAGTTGATGATGTTCTTTATTCTATTGACCTGTCTGCTGGACAGTGAGGTGATACAGCAATAACAAAATAGTTAACATCAAGGTTTTATTTGGCAGTACTGTTGTGACATTTGTATTACATGATATATTACTTACAGACATACTTATGATGACACCACATAAAGCCAGTCCCAAGCCCAAGGAAATGAAACTAAATGCAGGTACAAATATTATAAACTGTAGACTGAAATGCTGTAGTTCCACATGATAAACAGTGCATATATTAAGCACTTGCCACTTCTGGCTATGTAAATGGACAAAATCATAATCAACAACCCAGGCAATTAGCGGTAACTATTCAAAACTAAATTAAAACACAAAATTAGAAGCACCACAAGTCATAGGTTTATTAGGCACTTATATTTCATCATTGTTGACAAGCTAAATGTTGTGAGTTACCTTTGAATAAGTGACCTAGATACTTGCACCTATACACTAAAAAATTGACACAATTTTAATATATGATCCCTGAACCTCAATTGTCTCAAAACAAAGATGCATGTATTTTGCCTAAAAGTCTTGTTAGTCATTTACATTCCTGCCAATTCTCCGGATAATACAAGTATATGTGAATTTGGGACGTGGGTTGGGAAAATGCTATGTACTTACATGTATTAGGAAAACAAAAGATAAGATAAAATGTTTATTTACCTTGATCAGTACACTTAGCTATGGTAATGGTGCGTCCTACAGACAAGGTCTGCAGGGGAGCACCAGCTAGTTTACAGGTACTCCATAGGTACTCCACTCTGAAATTATACTATGGCAAAATATTCAAGGCTTGACTTGTTATATTTTGTAATATTGGCCTTGGATGAATCCAAATTCAAATACAGTAAAAACCCGCATATAAGAACCTAGTGGATTAAGAACCTACAACCTCTGATTTGGCATTTAAATACCCAAAAATATAAGAACCTGTTTAGCCTGGTAAAGAAAAACAGGTTCTTATATGAAAGAATCAACTGAATTATGATGGTCAAAATGTGGGACTATAATATATATACAATGGGTAGTAAGTAGACAGGTCATCACCTTTCATCTAGTCCCAGAGCTCTAGATTTGTGATGATTCAATTGTTATGTTGGGTTTGAAAGTTAAAATATAAGCATAATTTTGATTAGTGATATTGCAGTTAAAGGGCCACACCCATGCTTGTAGTTGATTTTTTGGTCGACAACAATTAAATCTCCCTTTAAGAAATTAAGAACCTATTTAAGAACCTAATTAGCCTGAATTGTCAATAACTACCCCAAAATATAAGAACCTGTTTAGCCTGACTTCGAAAAATCTAGGTTCTTATATGCGGGTTTTTACTGTAACCAACTCAGATCACATAATACCTGGAGAAATTCCCCACCCTCCAGACAGATTTCAGGGGTTATTGATAGATTATGTTTTAATTATTTTAAGAAACTTTGGGCATGACGTGCAATAGTTAATTATCCAAAGCTTATAATGTTTATTTATAGATACAACTCCAGTTAGCAGCCCTAGGAATGGTAATATTACAAGTAGAGACGCGACTGACTACCTCAGACTTGCAAGGAAAGGTAGCAGACATCCAGGTCAGAGACAAATCAGAACAGTATTGTAGTAGTTACTCCCAGGGGGAGGGGACTCTCATGTGAAAGGGGTGGGGATGGGGGTTTAATTCAAATGTTTCGACAAGCATCCCCGTCCCCCGGGGTAGTTTCTAACAGAACCAAACAAACATGATCACAAGCAAATCACTGAAGGTGCAAACAGTTTCATGTCACATGTTATCAATGAGAAGAATCTGTAGGTGCTGAACACATTTTACAGCATATCATGAGGGTTAGGATTTGTGTCACTCGATCACTTGCCAAGATGTTAGGATATGCAAATTTTATAGAAGAGCAAAATAAATTATGTTGCAAGGTATATCGCATGAATCGCATGAGTCGCTGCTTTCATTGTAGTACAAACTACATGTAATTTTTAACGTTCAATTGTATTATAGCTGTGTGTTGGTATGTTGTTTATGTAATCCTTTCTATTTTCACACCAAAGTCGTGTTCTGTCATCACGTTGTGTAACATGCATGGGCCTCACATGAGGAGCTCTTTTCCTCTTCTTTTGCCTTCGAAGTGTTCGTATGTTATCTGTACATGTTATTATTACAAGTACATCGACTTACAGTACTTTGCAAAAAGAATGCAAACGAAATTCGCCGAAACACGGCTATTGTTCGTATGAAAAAGCGCCGATATTTCAGGCGAACGTTCGTGATTTTTCAGCCACGATTATAGAGAAATTTCGATAAGCCACGGGACAGTTCAGGCCTCCCAGTCTACTGTTATCAGGCGTGAAAATTCATAATTCCAAGACAGCTTCAGTAAATGCTCATTGTTTTGAATACAGTATATGAGTATATAGTTATAGTAGTGCTTTCTCGCAGTAATTGACGTAGTAAATGTTAATGGCAGATCTCCTGAGCAATGCTCCACGCCAGACGAGTTCACCAGCTGAAGACAGTTTTGATGCAATGGACAGTCCGCGAAGAAATGGTTAGTAGCAGTTTATTTGTAGGTATCTATACATGTCAATTTATGACTTGTTTGTGGAATATTATGGGATTGTTATTGACAACAATAGTTAGATGCTGATATTATAACAAGCAATTCTAAAAAGAAATTAAAGAACATGAAATTTGCTTCCAGCCCAAAGGTGAAAAAAAATGGAGAAAGTCAGACTAAATTTGATTTTGAGACGACATCACAACTTTAAAATGATGGCTAATGCAGAGAAACAGTTGGTGCGCGACAAGTCACTCAATGTGGAATTAAAACTGTAACAATGTAAATTAAATTCAATTATAATCTAAAATTAAAATTGTAGAAAAGGCGGTTGCAAAGACCTAGATCTGAGACTTCCTCTCTGACCCCAAACAATACATACCTGTAGCTTTCATCCAATGATCATAATTGCTGCAGTAACTGTTTCCAAGCAATTGTAACAGTCAAACATAAACCAGGTTTTCGATCCTTGTCCTCAAAAGCCTTCTTCCCTTTACAGCAAGGAGCTCAAAAGTGTTTGGTACGCGCAGACTATCCAATCAGAAGTGGTGATTGGATAGTCTGCGTGCACGAAAGAATGTGAATTAATTAAAAGTGGTGACACTTTTGAGCTCCATGCTGAAATACCCACTGACATCACCCCTTGGTTTTCTTTTCTACATAGAGCCCAGTACACAGGATTCTCTAAGAAGGAGTGCAAGTATGCGGTACAAGGGTCCTGTGTCTAATTATCTTAGTACAGCTAAGAAAGGAGGTCATCATAAAGGTTTGTTAACCTGTTTATTCCGGCAAGATCTAAATAGGAATTCCCTTTACTGATTGAACCCTCCGTACTAAAACATCTTGTAAATCAAACATTGCAATTTGGGTGAAACTACATTCCTTGAACAAACTCTCTGATATGTGAAAGTAGAGTACGCTTTTGTTGAACAACATGAATGTGAGATAAGTCACAACTCTAACAGAGTTAGACCAGGGGAGAGAGTTAGACCAGGGGAGCAGGGATGGCACAGTGGTGAGACCACTCTCCTCTCACCAATGTGGCCTGGGTTTGACCCGGACCCGGCATCATATGTGGTGGTTTTCCTCCCACAAAAACCAACATTTCTAAATTCCAATTCGATCTGGAAACAGTGGGTCCATGTAAGATCCATTCTGTGGATTTCCACTGAAATTCCCATTCATTCGTTCGTTGGTTGGTTCGTTGGTTGGTTCGTTGGTTCGTTCGTTGGTTGGTTGGTTGGTTTGTTGGTTGGTTGGTTCGTTCGTTCGTTCGTTCGTTCGTTCGTTCGTTCGTTCGTTCGTTCGTTCGTTCGTTCGTTCGTTCGTTCGTTCGTTCGTTCGTTCGTTCGTTCGTTGGCTGGTTCGTTGGCTGGTTCGTTGGTTCGTTGGTTGGTTCGTTGGTTGGTTCGTTCGTTCGTTCGTTGGTTCGTTCGTTCGTTCGTTGGTTGGTTCGTTGGTTCGTTGGTTCGTTGGTTCGTTCGTTCGTTGGTTGGTTGGTTGGTTGGTTCGTTCGTTCGTTGGTTCGTTCGTTGGTTGGTTGGTTCGTTCGTTCGTTGGTTCGTTGGTTCGTTGGTTGGTTGGTTGGTTCGTTCGTTCGTTGGTTCGTTGGTTCGTTGGTTCGTTCGTTGGTTCGTTCGTTCGTTGGTTCGTTCGTTCGTTGGTTCGTTGGTTCGTTCGTTCGTTGGTTCGTTCGTTCGTTGGTTGGTTCGTTCGTTGGTTGGTTGGTTCGTTCGTTCGTTGGTTCGTTCGTTGGTTTGTTCGTTCGTTCGTTCGTTCGTTGGTTCGTTCGTTCGTTCGTTGGTTGGTTCGTTGGTTCGTTGGTTCGTTGGTTCGTTGGTTCGTTCGTTCGTTGGTTGGTTGGTTGGTTGGTTCGTTCGTTCGTTGGTTCGTTCGTTGGTTGGTTGGTTCGTTCGTTCGTTGGTTCGTTGGTTCGTTGGTTGGTTGGTTGGTTCGTTCGTTCGTTGGTTCGTTGGTTCGTTGGTTCGTTCGTTGGTTCGTTCGTTCGTTGGTTCGTTGGTTCGTTCGTTCGTTGGTTCGTTCGTTCGTTCGTTCGTTGGTTCGTTCGTTCGTTGGTTGGTTCGTTCGTTGGTTGGTTGGTTCGTTCGTTCGTTGGTTCGTTCGTTGGTTTGTTCGTTCGTTCGTTCGTTGGTTCGTTCGTTGGTTGGTTCGTTCGTTCGTTCGTTCATTTTGTTTGTTTGTTTATTTATTTTAATGTGGTGTACTCACCTTAATCAGCGTTCCCCGTTTTGGTAATCCGTTTACTTTTCCATGCTTTTATTTGATAGACTATTTGATTTGTTTCTTTTTTCCTCTCTCTCATAACAGACTTGCTAACAATGCCAGAAGCGAGTAACTTCAAGAGAGGTTAGCAAAGAAAAAAGTAGCCAATTGTATTTCAAAATGTAACATTGCAAATGCACTATGCAATTTTTTTTTTGTAGCAATATGTTATTAAATATTATTGTTAATGGTACGAATACGTGATGGAAAAATGCAAATAAATCAAAGAGAGAACAAAACCGGCGTGCATGTGACTGAGGTGATGCTGGTTCAGTGCTATGTATACTAACGAATTAATAAATCAATTTTATGCATGTACAGTATGGGAACATAGTACAATGTACATAAAGAATATTTATGCACTGACGATATTGGATGTTAAAAAATGAAAAAAGTAGCCTTGACCTCTTTTTTTTCTTTTCTTTTTTTGCACAGATCAAGCATCACGCCGAAGTCTGAGGAGGTAAGACAGCAGTTGCTAAGTTTTCACAACAATATCATTATGTCTCAAGTATTCCAAAGTAATACATACTATGCTATTGATGGCTAAACTTACTTTACTTTGTGTGCAGTTATGGCCACTGATGTTGTACGTGTTACAAAGAACACTTTAGCGCAACATTGTTTCTTTTTAAATCTATCAGTAGTAAACAGATTTTGTCATAATAATGGAAGCTAGGCTACCCGTGCTAGTAATGATCCGGGTACCTTTTAAGATACATCCATGCAGTTGCCTAGCAACTTTTCTGGCAAAAACTGTTGGCTCACTCAATACCTATCACTCTCCTTGTTGTAACTGTAGTTAGTGGACTGATTATTTCTTGATATTTCTTGTTACCTGTGTGTTGTAAAGCTAAATCAGCTGTTGACCACTGTTGAATACTTATTCAGCTTCAGGAGCCCAGTGATTTCTCAAGTGGATGGACCACCAAGACCCAAGACAGCTGATGTTCGCCAATCTCATCCAATTTGGCTGGGAGGCACTGGTCCTGAGCGAGTACATAGTCCGGGAAAAAGGTTTATGAATCAGAATTCAAGATTTGCACCATTTGCCTACCATGAGGAGTCCCCAGGGTAAGTAACCTTTTTTTCTTTTCTTTTTTTTTTTCTCTCACAGCGAGAGCTTGGTCACGGTATCCTACCCAGCTATCCTAGCGCGTTGAGTGCATCACAAGCGTGCAAAGAATTTTCATCTCAAATAATAACGATTTAGGCTCTTTGACCATTGTCGAGTAAATGAAGAAATACTGTTTGCAGTGAAATAAAAGGACTGATGGGTTTTGTAAAGTTGACAGTTGACAGTAGCAGCTAACAACATATATACGACTACGCATATGAAAAACAGTATAAAGCATAACAATCTTTCAATGTTTATTTACTAAACTGAGTAGTTATTTACCAGCCTATGGTATGTCGGTCTGTATTGGGAAAAACTGTCCTCTCAGGTCATGCTATAGACTGGCTGGAATATAACATATTTAACAATTAGATTATGAGCTCGAGATTTCTATGATGTGATAGTTGATGAGGCCGTAGGCCGAATCAACTATCACATCATAGAAATTGAGAGCGAGTTATCTAATTGTTTTAGTAAAAATCATAACAATTGTCCAGTATTAACTCTAAATCTTCTTCTGAAACTTTGGAGAAACGAGAAGAAACTGCAATTTTGTAGACGACCTCCAGCCACAGCACACTAATGGCTGATAGTGTACTAGTAGCTCAGCCAATCAGATTGTCTCATTTGCATTAGTGTACTAGTAGATTTTTACTAAATGTATTTAGAGGACTTGTGGAACACATTATGAATCAGGTTTAAAAATAAATTGCTTTTCAGGTTATAAGCGACTGTAACTTAATTTGTAGTTACTCTTTTCCGTCCTGGAAATGGGGGGAAACAGAATTTTTTAGTTTAGGGAAGATTGCATTTTCTTTCGTGGCTAGAAGAAAATTAAGTTTAGTTTACTTTAGTTTCTTTTGCTAGTTTTCATTTCAGTTTATAAGAGAACTGGAGGTAAAAAGCCAGTTTTTTTTAACCACTTTTTTCACTAAAGAAAATGTATCTTGAGTTAGAATTGCAGTATTTGTGCATATTTAGAGTGATTTCATTTAACCCGTGAAACAATATCTAACAGTTAGTGCTAAATAGTCAAAACTAAACAAAAGAAAACAATGGAATAGTGTAGTAACTATTTCACGGGTTTAGTAAAATCACGCTATCGCATAATACATATTACACTGTCCAATGAGTTTGTACTTAATAATAATATTGATGAACTCTTTTTGTCCTTCCTCAGGGCTTCAAAGAACCCAGATAAGATATAACCAAATAAAAGTCCTCTGTACCGAAAAGTATCATGCTGATGCCAATCCAAGCAGTGATTTATTTAAAGGATGTTCTTTAAGTTATGCTAGATAAATTGTACAGTAGAGTTGTTTCGAGTTAGGAATTTTACACACAAAGAAATTATGGCTCAGTAAATTTATATCAAAGGGTTCTAGCAAATAAGTCATAATTATATTAATGCATTATTTATTTAATTAGATAATGAGCACCTGTCAACACAGATTTCCTTTAGAATTTTATTTGAATATATATTGAATGGAGTTAGTAAGAGTATTTAATGCGAAACCAAAGTAATGTTAGTACTTGGAGCAAGCTCGCCATCCATTAGAGGGGGGTGGGGGGGGGGGGGGGCATTAATAAGTTATATGGATGTGGTCTTTTAGTTATGGTCCCTTTTAGTAACAGTTCAGTGTTAAGACAATATGGAGAGATTTGTTTTTTAATGACTAATTTTTAGCAATGGATTCTGGCAGAAGCACTTAAAGAGATCCCAGTGTTATCCTCCAATCTCAAGTCATACGTGACGCGCATGCTTATTTAGGTGTCGAAAACAATATGCTAGTTATTAACTGATGCTATTTAATATATAACGGATTATTTCTAATGGATTTTTCTCTTGTTTATATTTTGAATGTCATGCACTTGTTTATGAAGTAATCGGTAAATCTCGATTCTTAATTCTTAGTCTGTGATCATCTCTTTTTATACTTCCGTCAAAATCTCTTGATCAGTGTTGTTTGTTTAATAGAGAGATTCAGTCTTCTCGTTTGGCTTCTTAGTTTCCCGTTCGTTGGGAATGTGACTGATTTTCCAGGTCAACGTTTGTGGGAAAGTACACAGAATCAACGGCAAGCTGACATTTGCCGTTGATGTAGAACGGGTTGCTTAATCTCTAATACATGTATGTAGAACGGTTATCTAGTTAAGCTTATAGGTTTTTAATATTGGGAGACCATTTTTGTCGTATTTCCAGTATTCTTAGAAAGCAGCATCAAAAATTTCACTTTTAAAGTCCCCTTGATCCTTTCCTCTAAGTGAATGAGGTGCATTTTAAAGTAATTTTCACACTCACTCACCCACCCCTGCTCTAAATAAGACTGTTTGCCATATATGGCTAGTTATATTTAGTTGAGGGTTGTTATTATTCTCATAATCTGGCCACTGGATGAATGAACAGAAACAGTTCACGTCAGCACTCTTGAGTTCCTAGTTTCAATCATTAAAAGAAGAGTAATGGTTACAGTCATCGGCGCACGGAAATGAACAGATTATCTGCTAGTCAGTTCATTTGTTCAGATTTTCTAAGAGGTTTTAAAAAAGCTGCTAAAGCATGGCTTATTAAATAATTAAAATTCGTGAAAGAAAGTAATGTTTTTTGAGTATGTGTAAGTCAGATTCAGAATTCATCCTGATTTACACAAACCTTCAATTTTATCGAACGACATAGGGTGTTCCAAAATAACCGAAAAACATGGCTCTATACAGGTAGAAATTTGACAAGTCATACAAAATCCATGCAAGTGTTGCTTCTACAATCAAACAATAAGTGCCGGGGAGTTTATTTGAAGTATCGCACAACTGAAATTTAGGTTTTTATTTTCTGTCAATAATTTTCGATTTTTAACTTGATTTAACTTATTTAACACGTTTAGTTGGAATCTGTATGGCCTGTATCTACAAGGTTTTGTAGTTTTATAACATTTTAGCTAACCACTCCTGAAATGAAGTGGTGAACAGCAATCTGGAAGCCCTTACAATGTTGTTTCATAAATGCCGCGAGAGAATGGGGCCTGGCAAGCGTGTTACTAAGTGCTAACGCATGACCACCTGGTAATGGCTGTGGTGTTATATTGGCTTGCTCTAGGCTGGCATAAAATATCTTGGAATTGTTCAATAACAATAAAGTAATTATTAGACAACTATTTGAATATTTTACATACTAGGTAGTGTTCGCACATTTGTTAACTAAAGTGGCTGTTGTGGGAGATATTAATTATGATGAAGTAAATGTGAAGTGCAAAGCACATGCATGTAAGATAGATGTTAGGCTTAATTGCAAAT
Organism: Desmophyllum pertusum; assembly: GCA_029204205.1. Lineage (NCBI taxonomy): Eukaryota > Metazoa > Cnidaria > Anthozoa > Scleractinia > Caryophylliidae > Desmophyllum > Desmophyllum pertusum. The sequence continues at coordinate 1,130,432 of MU826834.1, read as the reverse complement.
TAATAGGGAATAAAATTGAAATTCAGCAAACGAAGTTGTTTATGCAAGTATGTACGTAAAAAACCCATGCCCAGTTCGAGACCAACACGCACAATGATACAACATACATACATTTTATTGGACACTCCCCATAGGGCTTTTCAGGCCAATTTACAAATAATCATAGTTAAGAATATATACATGTTTACAAAGGTTTGAAAAGTACTAATTAAAACTAATAATGCTAAATTAATATAAGAAACTATTTGATCTCATCTTTCTGCCAACGTTCCAGTAATGATCTCTTGAGAGAGTTTTTGAAAACTTTGACGGACTTTTTGTCTTTGAACTCGGCTGGAAGAGCGTTCCATAACTTTGTACCTCTGTATGAAAAACACTGTTGTGCAGTAGCAGTTCTGCAATTAGGGATCTGAAGATCGTTACAATTACGTGTATTTTTTCCATGGACGTCAGAACGATTTATAAACATAGATGACAAATAGTTAGCGTGGCGTCCCGTAAATACAAAGCATCCGAAATAGGTAATAGTTCAAGTTGTTTTGTCTGTCTACAACGCCTGGGGCCTAGGATCATCAGTCCCAACTTCGTCCAGCTTTGCAGGATACCATTATGCGACGCAAAAAGACAATATCGGACGAAACTTGGCAAATGCGTACATGAATTGCAGACTAGATCAGTTAGAGACCTTTCTCCTCAGCTGTGACCAGAGTAAAATATCAAATTCATGAGATCTTAACCATCCCAGTATGGTATTCCTAGCCGCTCACCCATGTAAGTACTAACCACGCGCGACAGGGCTTAACTTCGGTGATCGGACGAGAACCGGTGTTGCCCCTGTGCTATGGTCGTAGACAAGAGTTAGAGAGGCGACTTAAATAGTTCTGCAAACGAGACATTTTCCTTCCTGCCAGTCAGTCTGTCTGTACGTTAAAGCGCTTTCTCCTGCGTCTTATCATCCCTTGTCCGCTATCTGAGTCTATATTGAGAAAAGCTATACCCGTTAAGGCCCGAGGTCGCAGACCATACTCATAGCAGTACTAATAGGACCCTTCACGCGTCATGCCTGTAATTGGACAGCGTAATTGATAAAACGGTTAACCGTTTCACGTTTTCCTTTTTCGCGGGACTTTACTTTGGGTCTTTGCATTTTTTAGGTCATTTTCCCGCGAAAGCGGCAGCCAATCACGCAGTATTTTGCCTTGGAGAAATAATGGCGTTTACCGAGATATGCTGGCGTATGTTCTAGGCCTCGTTTACTCTTCACCACGGTCAAACCTCTGAGCATGCGAACAAAAATGAACTAAGCCAAAAAACCTCATTATTAGACCCTGTTTAAAACAAGTGTAACTTTTTGGAAAAAGGTCAATCAAAAGAATGCTTAACCTTGTGTTTGAAAATTTTAAACCTCTCCTTTTACCGTTTTATTAACTCGTGAATGCGCGCATGCGCAGAACGAGTTATAGCATTTAGTGGACAAATTCACTCGGTCAATGGGCTGTAAACTTTAATCGCTAACAGGAGCCATAATCAGGGACGGAGACCGTAAATTCAGAGCGCGCGTGTGTCCATGTGAATACTTTTTGTAGCTATTTTTAGAACCTCGTGACGTAAGAAAAACACGCAAACGCGCGAGAAAACTCGCAAAACTTCGTGTATGCTTTATATATTTACAAATTGGCGATGTCTTTCGGGTCGGTTTATTGCGCTTCGCGATTTCAGCGAAAAGTCAAAGAACTGCAGAGGAGACCAATGAATGTTCCATACGGTTAAGGGTGTTAAGGATCCATCACTTTTCAGGGTAGGAAAGGCAGCTCGGCATGCAGTCTTATAGCCCTTGTTATGAACCTGATAAATAATTTGTTTTATGAGTGATTTTCTGCTGCAGTAATTATATGATCATCTCTACTCCTATTCTGATCCCAAATAATTATTTTATTACATGCAGGTAAGCTTACTCGTATGCATTTTTTCGCAACTCAACAACTGATTAAATAATAATAATAAAAATGAAGTTCAGTTTGCCTTCAAAGTCAGCGTCAGTTTTGTCAGATAAAGGGAAAATTGAGATTCAAAATTTGCCCAGCATTGAACTCAGAGATTGAAGAAGCTGCACATCTATGTAAATACAAGAAACTATTATTCTTTTATGTAATTAATAATGGGTAAATAAAGTTGTTGTTGTTATTAAAAATTCGAAAAGAAGAAAATGGCTGAAACTACCAGAGATATAGTAGTGTAGTACAGTACTGACCAGCTAAGATATTGACTTCATAGTGTCAGAGAAATAGCCACAAATGTAGAGAAATCACCGCATGCGACTTATCATGTAATTTTCTGGATATAAGCTTAGTAAGCTTATAAAAGAACGGCTTTCCTATTTCGCTGAAGTGATATACTGTCGCGGCATTTCTCTCTAAAAAAATAAGAAGTTAAAGTATGTTCCAATAACCAATGGATCGGAGGAGCCAAGTGGCTCATCATGCATTGTTCTTGAAAAACATATACAAGAACAACAAAACAACAACAAAGTTTATATAAAGCTTTAATCGGCTTGCTGAATATTTCGGCAACCTCGCTAAAATTCACGCTATTTGATCGATGGCAATTTCGTTTGCTGCGAAATACTCCAAATTTTCGGTTAAAAGAATAGCTTTTTGTATTCTTTAACTAATACTATCGATAGCTTGACCGTAATAGCTATAAGCTTGTGGATGTACAAAAAACAACCACTCGATCGGGGTTCCTAAATAAACAAGCGTTTGACTGTTTACGCGGCAATTGAAAATTTTATAACGGCTTAATTCGCTTGAGAAACGAAAAAAAAGTAAACGAGGTCTGAAAACCTTGCTCTCAAAACCACAGGAATTGTTTCTGATGCACTCAACCATTGAACTTTTTGTGTAGACAGGTAATTTACTTACAACTCTGCAATTGCTTGAGGTCTTTTCCAAAGCTTTTTCGCCGGTTCTTTCGATTCAGATTGCCGTGGCCGCGAAGTACAACTTTTGTAGTTTTGCCGGCCAAAGCCTTACACAAAGCCTGTTGAACCAGTGAATTCTTACAAAATACCGCTTTCCTGCGGTTAAAATGTAAAGATAAAACACTAAAAGCGAACTAGTTTGTCATAACTACGTACGAGGTTTAGATAAAGGACCATAAAGTTCAAGTTGTGACAGATCTTAGCTTGATTCTTATTCGCTTGCTCCTGACAGTCGATCCTGACAGCCGGTTGACTTGGAATGGCTTTCTCTAGCGCTGTTGAGATTTTCACAGGGATAGGAAAATAAAGGGAATACCTTTTTATTTCAAACTTATAAAAGGCTATAAGATTCAAGAAAAATTCATTACCTAACGAGGGAATTCCACATTAAATTTCATTTAAAAAAAACGAAATCGCACAACGAAATCGCACGACGAATCGCGAAGCTCGTAATCATCTTCCCCAGGCGATCGCGATCTGCGATAGTATCATCGTCTTCACTTTCTTCGTAATTCACAGGGTTTTGAAACTACTTTCGTCACTGTTGGAATCACTCGAGTCAAGAAAGTTGTCCTCCAAGGACTTCTTCAAGTTTGAAAAACTAACGGAGGACATAAACGCCATCTCCTCCTCGCCAACAAAAACAATGTTGTCCGAGTGTTGGCCGCCATTTTCTGCCCAAAGTTTTTTTTGACAAATCTCCTCGCGCGACACACGCGCGAAACTCGCGCGCCTGATTGCGTATGTATTTCTAAAAATAGCACAACTACTACAACACATGGGGACAACCCCAATACTAGAATATCTATAGAGTTACGGTCTCCGTCCCTGATTATGGCTCCTGTCGCTAATTAATTAATTAAATTAATTTGTGCATTAATTCCCTCTTTATTTATTTTATTTATTTATTTCCTTTTTTTTTTGGAAACGAGGGGTTGTTGGATTTGAACCCTCGAAGTCCTGCTTTGTAACTCAGAACCTTACCACTGCGCCACGCCAGCACTTGTTGATTTGGGAAGGTGAAAATAAAACATATAAATACATATGGGGGGGCCATTGTGCCATTGTTACTACGCTGACTGAAATTACGACTACTGTAGGCTCAAACTTTGCTTTTCTGGCTCGTTTTCGTTTTTGGGGTGGATATTAACACTGGATAAAACAGGCTACAGGAATTTGTTTTTGTAGTGAATGAATGCCTTAGTTTTCGGGTCAACCGGACGATAGATACAGTGACGTTTTATCTCTGGACACGCTGGATCCATCTGTGCGCGGGAGTTGTCAATGGCGTAGGCGAATCAAGGCGTTTTCTTTATGCTGCTTCATGTCAATTCATGATTGGGAAGCTTTATGGTTCAAGCAGTTGTGTCACCAGTGAGCTTTCAACGACTTTTGTGTTCCCTGACAAAATATTCAAGACCATCTTAGCGAGAATTCATGTTGCACACCACAAGCTAAGTATTTCCATTTCTTTCGATCAGTAAACAAAACGAACACAGTACCCTCGTGGTTTCTTGTTGGAAGACGGTGTTTCTCTGCTTTTATGATCAAAATCATCATCCATTCTGTGGGCGCCAAGTGTCGCATAGGGCATATTAAATTACGATCAAAATACACCTTCAGTAAGTTCGAAATGGAAAGAAGTAACAGTCAAGAATACTCGATCGCCAAATAAGAGGACATAATTATTGAAGTATTGAAGTCATCCACTCTCAAGACAAGCTATATTCAAACGGCTCGAAAATTGAAACCGAACCTCGTACTTTATTGGAGTTTTCAGGACTTTAATACGAGAACGGTGCCGTTCGGTAAGTGATATTTTTTAATGTTGTTTTTCTTGTTGATCCCAATTCAAATAATGTTTGTACTCGGACGTATAAAGCTGTACGATTTCGCTCGATGGAAAATTATAGCAGATGAAGCCTCAGCTAAAATTATTTGCGAAAGAAAATTGAAACTTTTTATTTCTGCTTCTAAAAGGAAATGTAGCGTTTATATTTGAATTATTTGTTGTTTGTTGTTGTTGTTAATTCAATATTCTCTGAGGAGAATTAAACATCTCATCGTGTTTTGTTTCGTGAATAAAGTACCATTTTATCTGGATCAGTGTGTATTTTCTTTATACTAGTTATAGTTACCGCAAAAGTGCCAACGACATAGAGGAGCGAATAATTGATAGAAAGCTTTAAAATATATGATCATGAAACATATACGTTTAAATCTGACCGGCATTACATTGTAAGTATTAAAGACAACACGAAAGTCCCAGTTTATTTGATGACAAGATAACAAAATTAATACCCATCCTAAAGTTGCTTAGAAATCGAAGATGTGTCTTGGTTTGCTGAAAAATTCTGTCATTTTAGTTGCATGAATGGTGGAAAGAATTTTAAAATTATTATCGGAACGAGGAAGCGTTGCGTGACGGGGGACAAAAAAAATAAGATTTACCTTTCATTTTCATAGTATCTCAATATGTTTTTTAATAGGAGAGCAAAACCATTTTTGATAATTTAACTGTAGCTAATTTTAGTCCAAGAATTGCAACTTCATAAATAACTGAAGTATTTTCTTTCCAAGAGTTTCGTGTATGACAGAACTGAAGACGAATGAATGTTTACATATATAATTAATTTTATATTGTGCGTGCGAAGCACAGACTTCACAAACTAGATCAGAAACGTTTTGAAATGATTGAAATATTTTATTTCACGAACAGCAACTTGCTTTAAAATAAAACTCAAACCAGTTCGAACATATTGGCCGAATATTTAAACGACGTCTAAAAAGCGGTGAGGGTAAAAGGCGGAATGAGTTTGCGGAATGGCATGTGGCATGACTTGCGGAATGGCATAATTATGCGGAATCAGTGCGGAATAAATGACTTAAAGAAATACATTAACTACAAATAACCGCTTTACGTAATGCTGCGGGCTCAAACCATACGATATTGTTCAAGATGGCGGCTGTTTGGTGACAAGAAGCGTATAGGTTCGCCACTTTTGTGTTCGTGGTAGTCATATTTTTCGGTCAAAACAAAGAAAAATTATCCTTTAAGTGATATGCTGTATTGTGGAGGTAAATTATTTTAGTTATCAGGTTGTATTTTCACGAGGAAGAAGTGTTCTGTGTCGATTCTGTGCAAGAAATGAAAGTCACGAATTATAAAATGATTTGAGTGATAAGCATAAATCCATGATAGATCCAGATGAACAGATCGATGGGTTATATTTTGCCAGTTATATGGGTGCTATGATTTCTTGGAAAACGGCAGCTCTCAGAAGATATCAATAAATTAAAATTGGATTTGATGATAGACTGTGTGACTGTGCTCACACGCGGTGACACTTCACAAAAATAACCCAACTTCGAGCACTAAATTCGCCAAGAAGATAAGTCGCGCTTAGAGGCACCTTCTATCTAGTGGATTCATGCACATTCGAAGAGCAACTTGCCGACATTTTCGGCAAATTCCACCACGCAGTTTCATACATAAACGCCATTTTCTGTGTAAAACTTTGCAGCAATAAAAAAATAAAAAAGTGATGGATTTCTTCCTAAAAATACAACCTGATAACTAAAATAATTTACCTCCAGAATACAGAATATCACTTGAAGGATAATTTTTCTTTGTGTTGACCGAAAAATATGGCTACGACGAACACAAAAGTGGCGTTGTAAATGGGTTAAGTTTAACCTATACGCTTGTAACGCTTCTTGTCACCGAACATCCGACATCTTGAAAACGTGACAAGATCGTT